>JAKZJZ010003007.1:0-11664 GCA_022702705.1 Papilionanthe hookeriana x Papilionanthe teres | reverse complement strand
GAACAATTAAATCCAATCGTTCTTATAAATATCCTATCATATCGAGGAAGTGCTTAAGAAGAATCTTAAACATCTTTTCAATATTTCTAGGATTGTTTTAAGTCCAAATGAATTTAATTATATAAATGAATCAATCGTCCGAGGTTTTCAAGTTTTGTTAACTCGCCTCAATGAATTAAGACATTCGAATATCCTATGAGTGAAGTAACGACTTCATTTAATGTTTCATTTAGAGTTATAATAATCAAAGCTTTCAACGGTAAATTAATATTCAAATGATTCGATTTAAGTTAAAGGGTTTAAATTTGGAATAACGTTCAAGTTATTTTAGATTTATTTTGAATTCTTTATGTCTTAAGTGATGTTATATTTAATTCAACTTAATTTAATCGAGTTTTAATTTAACTTAATATAGTTTAATTTAATTTGATTCGATGTTTAATTAATTTGATTTCGATTTAATTTTAATTTAATTTGATTTCGATTTAATTTAATTATTTAATTTAATTTAATTTAATTTAATTTAATTTTAATTTAATTTAATTTAATTTTATTTTATTTAATTTGATTTAATTTAATTTGTTTAATTATTTAATTTAATCTAATTTAATTTAATTTTAATTTAATTTAATTTAATTTAATTTAATTTAATTTAATTTTAATTTAATTTAATTTTAATTTAATTTTAATTTAGTTTAATTTAATTTAATTTTAATTTAATTTTAATTTACTTTATTTTTAATTTTAATCGAAATTTTAAAAGAGTTTAATAATTTAATTAAGTCTTTTAATATTTTAAATTTGAGTTATCATTTTAATTAAGAGTTAAGTATTAATGATATAATTAGTTTAGGATTTTTAAATTAAAGAATAAATCTCTTCCTAATAAATATCCCTTATTTTAATAATTCCAATTTATTATTCTTCCAAATTTAATCTATTATTTAATTAAAGTTTAATCATTTTAAAATTGTTTAATGGGTTTCTACCCTTTAATTATTTAAATTTCAATCATCCAAATCAGATTAAGATCAAATATTTTACTTGTTGATTTTTTATTAAACCTAAAGTTTTAATTAAGGGTTAAAAGTTTAATTACCATTTTACCCCTTAAGCTTAATAATTTCATAACTCACTAAATTGAACTCAAATGAACTTGAAATTTTTATGTGACTTCACTCATATGTCAATAAAGACATGAGAGGAGAAAATGTGATTTTTCTGTATTTAATTTATTTATATAATTATTTTTGGTGGAAAATAGAGATTTTCAAGGAAAATTTGATAACATGACCAAAGGAAAGTTTCTGTCCTTAAGAAAATTAGGGGACATTCCTAATGACCAGAGAAGCACTTGGACCAATTTTGGTGATTTTTTGAATTATATTATTTTTATTATAATTATTTTAAGTTTTGGAGTGTTAATTAATTTAAAAATAAAATAAATGTTGAAAAATGGATTTTATATTTTTTAAAAATCTCTCTGATATCAAGGAAACCAGAGAAGCAAATTTTGCAATTTTCTGATTTTTTCTATGATTTATTATAATTATTTTGGTGAAAATGCTAGAAAATACATTTTTTTTAATTTTAAAATTACTTTAAAGCTTTAAAATTTAATATCTCACTAAATAAACCTAAGAAAAATATGGGATTTGTTCCTGTGTGATTAAAATTCAAAATGTGACATTTTGGTGCATTTTATTATTTTTGTGATTTTTATTATTTTTTAATTATTAAAAATATTAAAATATTATTAAAAATCAACTTTTTTAGAAAATTGAAATTTTAATTTTCTTAGGTTCCCCTGATATCGGAGAGGCTCCAAAACCAATTTGATGAATTTTTGAAAAGTATTTTAAAAGTTATGAATTTTTAAAGTTTAAAATGGCTAAGTCGACTTAATCAACCCAATTAGTGGGGCTAACCAAGTCCAATCGACCTCAAATTTTTATGGTGGATTCCTCTGATCCTAAAGGTCAGTGGAGAATTGATTTCAAGTCAATTTGATGCCTGGTTAACTCTAATTAATTAAAGACCTATTTTGGGTGTTTAAGCCAATTAGGGTTGTTTTGAATGAACTAAGCCAAAATCTATTTTTCCTAGGGTTCTCTGGTCATAAGGAACATCACCAAATTTTCCTAGAATTTATTTCAAAACATGCTATTTACTCGGAATTAAAATACTCAAAACAAGTGACTCGAACTTCAAAAATCAAGAACTCTTCATAGGGATGGCCTCTGACTTTGGAAAATTCATGGAATGTTCCCAAATTCAGAGGCTTCAAAAGCCCTATGGTCTCATGCCATGGTGAATTGTATGCATGCATGGAGAATTAAAACAATGCAGAGAGTAAATAAATTATAAAAAATAAAATATTTGATGAAATTAAGTGATTTCTTTTCCACATTATTCTCCTCTCTTCACTGAGCAAGAGAGTATTTTTATTTTATTTTTCCGATTTTTCTACACGAGATATGAATTTTCAAGTTTAGGAATTAAATAAATCGTAAAATACCCTATTTTTCTATTTATCCACGCGGCGCCGCCGCATCCTCTGCAGCTCCGAAAGACCACGCGGCGCGCTCCCATTCGACGCCGCCACCCGAGCCGGCAGCCCCGGCCCCGCGATTCTCGTACCGTCTCCCGGTCCGACGCCATCCGAGCCGTCCGTCCGCGCGTGTATCGAATGGACGCGCATCCGTTCATCGTCCCCAAGTGTTCTCACCCGAGAGCCGTCCACACTAAATCCCTAAGATCTCACTCGATTCTCAATGGATTTTCATGTTCTTATACTCTATGGATTCGTCTTCAAGAGACGAACACATCTATACTGCTAACATGCATCGAAACTAAGGCATTCGAAACGAGAATCTCCGTAGCTCCTGGATGAAGAGTTAGCTCATACCTTGGCTCGTAGAAGTGTGGCTTCAATCCGAGAGTTGTTGCACCTTCGATCGGGTCCCGCAAGCTCCAGCATGAAGTCTCCCGGTCTCTGGGAATTGTTCGGATATGATTTCGACCAAGCCCGATCACAAAGCTCGAGGCCGGAGCAACCGGGTGGCTCGGAGATGGGGCTTTTGATGGTGGACACCTTCTCTGGTCCGGTGAAGGTGTAGAGCCAATCAATTTGGGAATCGGCTCACCGTGGAGAAGTGTCCCGGTTTTCAGGTGGAATTTCAACTCCGAAATCGAGCTTACGCAGGAGAAATGACAGGGGATTTCACCTGGGATCAAGTGCTCTAAGGATGGAGAAGGGTCTCGGAACAATTTTGGCAGAGTTTTGGCAAGGTTTGTGCTTCTCTCTCTCTCATGGCCGAGAGGGGTGGAGTTTAACAGAGCCGGGCTTGGGAGCCTCCTGTGGGGAGTTAGGGCTCGGGATCACCGCGCTCCGTGAGGAGAAGATCGCCCATGGTAGCCACTCGGGACTGGCGCGCCAAGCAAGTGAGAATTTTCAATGTTGGCTCACATGCGAGCTCTCGGCCATGGTGTTTTCCGGCGGCCCGGGTGGCCGCCGGCCGTGCATGGGTCACCCTCAAGGTCAGTGGGTCGTGGCTGAGGTTCAGTGCAATCAATCGGCCATGGACATGTGTAAAGGCTTCGATCCAAAGTGGAATCGGGCATGGCTAGATTTGGACCTAAATGGGTCAACCCACCCATTCGGGCTAGGTGCACCACCCAAGGCCTCGGTTTAGGCCGAGGAGAAAGTGATCTGGATCAGCTTGATTAGTGGGGTCAAGTCACAATCCAAGTACAATTGAGCTTAAGCATGGTTTAGCTGGAGTCATGCGAAGTGGTTAATCACCTTTAGGAATTAAGGAAAGAGCCTCCTCCTTTTGCCCAAAATGGCATGGTGACATGTAAAGAGGCTCTCATGGCTTGCATATGGCTTGTGCATGGCTCCATGGCTCCATTCGCTTCGTGAAAAGTGAAGTCAATTTCATGGAAATTGATTTAAGGAAAATTTTGGTATTTAGGGGTGATTTGGCATGAGGCTTGATTTGGAATTATTTGATGATGAATTTAGGACTTAGGTGATGGCTTTAATTAAGTGAATGGTAAATGGAGATGTCATGTGGGCTTTAGGGTGGATTTTGGCTTTTGAAAGGGTTTTGACTGCTTTTAAGATGGATTAGGAAAGTGGGCTTTTGAATTTTAAAATGGATTTTGGGATGAAATTTTGTAAAGAGGTTGGGCCAAATAATTGTTGGGTTTAGCTCATGGATGTGTCATGAGTGACTTGAAGCAAATTTGGGGTAGTTTGGGCTTCGAATCGGGTCGATTTCAATTCTTTCGTGAATGGGCCAATATAGGTCCAAGTGGGCCAAGTTGGGCCAATGTTGAGCTAGGGTTGAAATTGATGTAAAATTAATGTTGAGAAATGTTTATGGGAGTGTTTCAAAGGAGTTTTGACTTTGGTTGGGTTTTGATTTTGGGGTTCGGGTTCATTCGGGTTAGGTCTCGGGTTTAGGTCAAAAATGGGCCTTTTAGCTTGGGGTTGAGTTTGAGTGGGGTTTGGGTTCAAATTTTGGGCAAATCATGCTAGGGTTTTGTTTGTGGGGATGTTAAGGAGGATTTAGAAAAGGTTTGGGGTTAATTGGAGTTGAATCGGGTGAGTTCGAAGTTAGGTCTCGGGTCATGGGTCCAAATCGGGCTTTAAGGCCAAAAGTGGAATCGATCCAAATGTCAACCAAATTGGACTCGGATTTGGTCTAGATTGGTATTGGGATGTTGAATTGAAGTTTAGAATTGAATTGGACCAAAATTGGGGTCAATTGGGTAGGTTTGGTTCGACATCGGGTTCACTTCGGGTTAAAATCGGTCAATTTGGGTTTTGACAAAAGTAGGGTAAATTGACAAAATTGGCCCATGGTGTAGTTGGACAAAATGAAATTGGGAATATTTAGGATTTTCTGGAATTTTTGGGAATTTTCTGAATTTTTGGATTTTTAGGCCAAGAAGGGTATTTTGGGTATTCGAGGGTATCGGGAGGTATTTTTGGAATCTTTGGTATTTTTGGGTATGGATGATCAATTTGAGTGATGTGGAGATGTTTGGGATTGATTTTGGAAAATTTTGGGTAATTTGGAAATTTTGCAAAAATTCGGGTAATTTCACTGTTTCAGAGGCTAAGAAGTGTAGGGTCCCGGGGTCAAAAATCAAAATTTGGGAAATCAAGATCGGGTGAATCTAGGTGGAAAGAAATCATTTCGGTTGAGCCATGAAGCCATTTCAAGCCCATATGAGCCATGAAAGGACTCATTCGAGGCATTCACTATGTTGTTCCTAACCCTCTTACCCAAGGGCTTAGTGGTTAAGGACCATCCATGCGAATCACCTACATGAGTCGTAGGTTAAGCTGGGTATGGGTGTGGTTTTAGGAAGTGTGTGGAAATGTAGTGTGTAAGTGTAGTGTGTATGTAAGTGTATGTGTAAGTCAGCCCCTTCACTGCACCGTGCCACCTAGTAGGCGCTCCTAAGGCCAAAGAGTCCTATAGAACTCATCCTTTAAACTTCCACATTCGATTTCAACCCTCTAGTGTGATTAGGGTCTATAAGCAAGTTTCGTGAGTTTGGCATGGAGTTTAGAAGTGGTTTAAATTTCTAAAATGTGGGTCCCAATTCTAGTCCTCTAAGATAGCCAAAGGAAAAGCCTAAGGCTGCATCCTAAGCACTAAAAAGAAGAAGGGAAGACCTCATCAAAAATGAGGTCAACAAATGGACCTCAACAGTGCAGGTGAGCCGACGGAAGCACACCGCACGTATCGGCGCTGACCGAAGCGATCAACAAAACCAACACGATGTCCAAGTGACGAACTCCTAGACGAAGCGAAGAGTTTCTGCCGGGGAGTGTCAAGTATATCTCCGAACCGGAGATTCTCGAACTCTCGCCGGGGAAAGGAAAAGGAGGTGAATCCCAAATCACATGATCTCTGGGAATTTCGATTTAGATTTTATTTTGTTTCAATTTATGTTTTGATGTGCGAGTTTAAATTTTAGTTCGGAGTTTCAATTTAGATCAAGTTCGTCAAAATTAATTCGAAGGATTCGATTCGAAATGAAAATTGAATTTCGAGGTTTTAGATGTAACATCTTTAACCTCGAAAGAAAATCGAATCGATCAGATTGAATCGTCGCAATGAGAAGAGATCTCGCAGCAATGCGGTGTTGATGTAAAATCCTTAACCTCAAGAGTTTGATTTCGATGTATTTCATCGCAATAAGGAAAGAATCCTAAAGCAATGCAGCTCTCGATGTAAAATCCTCGACCCAAAATGTTTGAATTCGATGTATTTCAAGGCAACAGAAAAGAATCCTAAGCAAAGGTGCCTCGATGTAAAATCCTCGACCCAAAAGTTCGAATTTGATGTATTTCAGTGCAACAGGAAAGAATCCTAGCAAGGCAAGTCTTGATGTAAAATCCTCGACCCAAAAGTTCGAATTCGATGTATTTCAAAGGCACAGGAAAGAATCCTAGCAAGGTACTTGATGTAAAATCCTCGACCCAAAAGTTCAATTCGATGTATTTCAAAGGCACAGGAAAGAATCCTAAAGCAAGGTACCTCGATGTAAAATCCTCGACCCAAAAGTTCGAATTTGATGTATTTCAAAGGCAATAGGAAAGAATCCTAAAGCAATAGGCACTGATGTAAAATCCTCGACCCAAAAGTTCGAATCGATGTATTTCAAAGGCACAGGAAAGAATCCTAGAAAGGCATTTGATGTAAAATCCTCGACCCAAAAGCTCAATTCGATGTATTTCAGCAATAGGAAGAATCCTAAAGGCGGCTTGATGTAAAATCCTCGACCCAAAAGTTCGAATTCGATGTATTTCAAAGGCACAGGAAAGAATCCTAAAGAAGGCAACTTGATGTAAAATCCTCGACCCAAAAATTCGAATTTGATGTATTTCAAAGGCACAGTGGAAAGAATCTTAAAAGAAGTATCTGATGTAAAATCCTCGACCCAAAAGTTCGAATTTGATGTATTTCAAGGTGCACAGGAAGAATCCTAAAGCAAAGGTACTTGATGTAAAATCCTCGACCCAAAAGTTCGAATCGATGTATTTCAAAGGCAACAGGAAAGAATCCTAAAGCAAAGGCAAGCTTGGATGTAAAATCCTCGACCCAAAAAATTCGAATTTTGATGTATTTCAAGGCAATAGGAAAGAATCCTAAAGCAAAGGCACTTGGATGTAAAATCCTCGACCCAAAAGTTTCAATTTGATGTGATCGATATTCGATTCGAGATCCGGAAGAAATCGAATTCGAATTCGATCGAGACTCAAGCCCGGAAAGATTGAATTGGAAATTTGGAAGGATGAGTTCGAACTCGATCGAAATTCGATTTAAGATTCGATTCGAATTGGAAGATCAAGTTCGAAACTCGATCGAGATCGGGTTCGAAATTCGATCGAGGATTCGATTCGAATTAAAAAGATCAAATTTAAAATTCGATCGAGAGTGGATTTGGAATTCGGAAAGATTGAAATTTGATTTTGATCGAGAATTCGAAAGGATGGAATTTGAGATTTGTGTTGATTTCGTTTATCTTTTAATGATTTATTTTATTTTATCGTTTATTTAATGTTCATGCGAATTCGTGTTTGTCATTTTTTAGATTTTTTTTTAGAAAGTTTTCTTTTATTCTTTTTTTTTCTTTTCTGTTCTTTGTTCGAAGTTCATTTAACTTTAATGGCGTTTCCCAATCAATTTGCACAAAAGAGGTGAAGGCCAAAAATGTGACATGGTCACTTTCATTCCAATCATGTCAAAATACGTCGTACAACTCGATCTCGGAATACATTTCATACAATCCATGTAGACTCAAAACGGATCGTGTATGATCTTTGTTGATTCATCCAAAGAAGCATCCGTCAAAAATCCATGTCCGAATGGTAGGGTACATGGTCAATAACATCACCTTCCAAGCCATCCTCGGCAAGGATGCCGTACGGATGTACGTCGGAGGTGTGATATTTCCCATGTAACTCACAGACTCGTAAGGCCGGAGGTTCTCCACTCTGGGTCCGGTCGGAAATGGTAAGGTATTTCGTCGTCGTCCATTCTCCCCGAAAGTAACCGAGATTCGCTCCACCGGCACTCCCGGTATGCAATGCTTAGCGATATCCGCTCCGTTGCCCCGCAAGCATCATGACGAACCCACCGGTAGAAGGTATTCTTATCGGCCCTCGAACTCACCCGGGCTCGCTTATCCGGAGGTCGCATCCGAACATGATGTTACACTCATTCAAGAAAGAGACCGTGCAGTAAAGGTCCGACGAAGTCGTGGTGATCAATATGCGGGGGTATGCAATACCCCGTTTGTAGATGTTGATAATGCAACTATCGGGTATGCAACCGTCGCGCACCCTCCATGTTATCAATCTTTTTACCATTCTCTTGATAACTAATGGCATCGGATCCACTCGCCCATGACGGAGTATCCCCGTGGGTTTCCCTTCGTCTTCGAAGAAGTCAGAAGCAAAGATCCGCATCAGTATCGTGATTCTTCCTTTCCCCGGCATCCATCTCCGGGTTCCGAGTATGTGTTTTCTCGTGCGGCCTCGCTCGGCCCATTCTTTTCGTATCCCGGATACAATCCACGATTTGCCGTTGTTCATACTTCCGAGAATACGTCTGCATGTAGCTCGAGGCCCTCTAAGTATGTCGATTCTTCTTCCTTTAATTCTCTCGAAGTATTCGAAAGTTTTCTTTTCAACATTCCGCATTCTCTCCAGCCTCGTATTCCGGAATGATCTGCATGGCGAGGCCTCGTGACATATTGTGGGATATATGGTTCAATCCCTTCACGTTCCCCCGCATACCTCGCTCCTCGTGATGATGCCCGTCGGACATCCCTCGGGTTGCTTCGCAACAAGGTCATGCACTACCTGGTAGTTCTATCCGGTGGCGTGGCAGCCTTCTTCTTCCGATCTTCCGGAGATTTCCCCGGTTCTTTCGTTATCCTAGAGCCGGCCTCCTTTCTTCGTGTTCCCGGTGAACCGTGTCCTCAAGTGTATGTGCCGACATTAGCAATTGTCTCGTCGCGCACGGTCCGCAGCCTAGTTTTGTTAACATTTTACTTGATACGGCGATTCTTATTTCTTCGTTGCGCGGCCGCGAGAGTAGCTCTCCGCACTTCGAATCTCCGGCGGCGCGGCGCCGACAAGCCCGCCCTCCGCCGTAGTGACTACGGACTTCATTTTCGTCTTCTTCGCATTTGCCTTTCTTCGTCGGCCGGATCGTGGCTTGGGCCACCCACTTTCATCACCGTCCGTCCGGTAGTTCTTCTCGTTAATCGGGACCCGGCTCACTTTCCTCATACCGTAGGCTCCGCCGGTGCGAAATCCGAGTCAATCTCGATTATCGCTCCATCTTTCACCCTCTTTTCATCGAGTGCAAGGCTTACGCCATTCTTAAAGTTCGTGACCAACCGCCCGTTCGACATTTCCCCGCGAAAAGACAAGGAAAAGGATCAGTGGGTCGTACTAAGAACAAGAACATTAAGAAAATGTTTATTAAAGATACATTTTTTATTTCTCCTATATTTTGAAATTTAACAGAATGAAGTAGATAAGATGAGGGAAGAGATTTTGATTCGAAAAAGAAAACAAGGAAAACTTAATTATCATGATTTTATTTATCTTAAGCACATTTTATTATTTTTGGGTTCGGACCCAATCATAAGTAATTACTTTCGCCCGTGTTTCTTAGGATGAAGAATTCATTCCTTCGAAACATCGAGTAGCGTAATACTTTTTCAAGTATCGTCCGTCGATCTGAAGCATATGTCGTTCTCCCCGCAATTCACTAGCCGGTAGAACCTCCCCGAGTATACCGCTTCAACCACAAACGGTCCTTCCCAAGTGGGTTCAAATTTTCCTCCCATTCATGCGTGTGCAAGAATAGGTCTCGAGAACGAGAACTAAGTCACCAACTTCTAAGGTTCTCGGCGACCCGCCTTGTCGCTGGCTCGAACCATCTTAGCTCGGTATAGCTCTAAATTCTGTTGCGCCGCAAGTCTTTTCCCTTCCAAGCTTTCTAATTCTTCGAGTCGTAATCCGGCGTTTTCTTCGTCGTGATCTTGCTTCGCAACCGCAATTCCGAGTGAAGGAAGCTCGAACCTCTAAAGGTAACACCGCCTCGGACCCATACACCGCAGCGTAAGGTGTAGCTTCGAGTAGAGTTCGAAAGTTGTCCGAGAGGCCCATAAGGCTTCTAACAATTTCTCGTGCCAATTTCTCTTATTATCGTCCAAGGTTTTCTTTAAGATTCGAACGAGAGTTTTATTAAAAGCCTCGCCGAGGCCGTTTCGCTTCGGGTAGTAAATTGTCGAGTATCGCCGCCGATTCCGTGTCTCCCGACAAAATTGTTGATTTGTGTGCTTCTGAATGCCGACCCATTATCCGAGATGATCTCCGCGCAGCACTCCGAAACTGCAGACAACTTGGTTCTCGAAAACCAGTAGACGTGGTGTGCTTTCACTTCTAAGCTGGAACTCTGCCGCCCACTCGAAAAGTAATCCGTAGCCGCAAGAATGAAGCGATGTCCTTTCGAAGATGGTGGTTCTATCTGACCCACTATATCCGTGCCCCAACATTCAAATGGCCACGACGCAATTGTCCGTGCAAGACATTCGGAGGCCGGTGCAGAACCACCCGCGCACTCGGCATCGGTGACGCCTCTCGCGATTTTCATGCGCAATGGCCATCATCGAGGGCCGTAGTACCCTAGTCTCTTAATTTTCATTTTCATCTTCGACCCGACCGGTGAGCGCCTACGTAGTCCCGAATGCACTTCTTTAACACCCCCACGGCCTCGACCCGCTCAGGCACCTTAGCCACATTCGATCAAAAGACCTTCCGTATAATGTGTTGTTTATTAATGCGTAGGACGTAGTTCTTTTCGATCCGACTGGGCCAGCGACCCATCGTCCGGTAGCTTTCCCGTTTGCAGGTAGGCCATCAATGGTCGTCGCCAATCTTCCTCGTGTTTTCCGTCACCGCCGCAACCGATTCTTTTCTTCTTTCGATTTGTGTATCATGTCTATGTCGAGTCGTGATAGGACCCGACGTCCGTGAACCGACACTTCCACCGATTCATCTTGCAAACAGTAAAACTCTTTTGCGAGACTGCTAAAGCATCCGCTAAAGCATTTTCTTTTCCGGGAATCTCGTAAATTGTCACATTCGGGAATCCGTTCCAACAACCGCATCGCATACCGGAAGTATTGTTCGAGTCTTCGTTTAAAAATTCCGTATTGTTCCGGCAACTCGTCGAATGATTAACCGTGAATCCCCGTAGATGTCGATGTCCGTTATCCCCATTCGAATAGTTAATTCCAATCCCGTTATGAGGGCTTCGTATTCCGCTTCGTTGTTCGTACACGGTCTCCGTCAAGCGGTAGGAGTATCTTAACATCCCCCGCTCCGGCGTTAGTAAAGATTAGCCCGATTCCCGCCTTACCGGCACTATCACTTGCGATTCTTCGTCTTCGTGTGCCGAAGATGCTCCGTCGAAATATAATTCCCAACGTCGATCATCAAGGCCTTCTAGGTTCATTATTTGTTCATCCGCACAGATCGTCATCGAGAGGAGATTCGCCGCAAAGGGTGTGCCGCGAGGAAGTCCGCTAAGACTGTCCCTTTCGACGCAGGCACGA
>JAKZJZ010003005.1:0-11672 GCA_022702705.1 Papilionanthe hookeriana x Papilionanthe teres | reverse complement strand
TTGTACTTCGTTCAGTTACGTATTGCTTAAAAGGAAAATTAAGATCAAATGGTAACCCTTCCCTTTGGTTAAGCCTAAATATTAATTAAGGTTAAAGTTCTTTAATTACCTTTATGCCCTCTTAAGCTTACTCACCTCATAATTCATTAAATTAAGCTCAAATGAATTTAAAATTTGTATATCACCTCACTCACATTTCAATTATGACATTAGAGAAGAAAATGTGATTTTTCCCAGTTTTTATTTAATTTATATAATTATTTTAGTGCAAAATAAGGATTTTTAATGAAAATTTCACAACATGACTAAGAGGAAGTTTTTGTCCTTAGGAAACTTATAGGAGGTTCTTACTGGCTAGAGGACCACTTGGACCAATTTTGGTGATTTTTTGAATTTTATTTTATTTATTATATATATTTTACTTTTTAGAGTATTAATTAATTATAAAATAAATTAAATTAGAAAAATCAGTTTTATATTTTTCTTAAATCTCTATGACCTCAAGGAACTCAGAGAAATAAATTTTATATTTTTCGATTTTTCTTTGGATTTTTATAATTATTTTGGTGAAAAGGTTGGAAAATCCATTTTTTTAGTATTAAAATTTACCACTAAGCTTTTAAAATTTAATATCTTTACTTAGAGAAATAGGAAAAATATTTTGTTGGTTCCTAAGTGATTAGGGGACCAAATATGACATTTTGGTGAATTTTAATATTTTTGTTATTTTTATAATTTTTTAATTATTAAAATATTCAAAATTAGGTTTAAGAAGAAAAAATTTATAAAATTCCAATTTTAATTTTTTTAGACTCCTCTGATCCCAAAGAGTCCTCAATATCGATTTGGTGAATTTTTTAGTTATATTTTTGGGTTTATAAATTTTTTAATTTCAAAAATGGCTATGTAACTTAAATAATTCATTTAGTGGGTTAAATCATTATCAATTGACTTGAAATTTTATTGTGGGGTTCCCCTGACCCTAAAGATCAGTGGAGAGTTGATTTCATGTCATTTTGATGTGTAGTTGTTTCAAATTAATTTAATTTCAGTTTTGAATATTTGGCCAAATTAAGGTCATTTTTATTGAATTAAATCAACCCATAATTTTCCTAGGGTCCTCTGGTCCAATGATACTTCCCCTAATTTTTCTAAATTTTTATAATCAACATGCTAAGTTTCATAATTAATTTTCAAGTAAATGACACTGAAATTAGAAAATAAATAACTTTTCATAGACATAGCCTCTGGTCTTAGAAAATTCAGGGAATGTTTCTAAGATTAGAGGCTACAAAAACTCTATGGTCTAATGCCATTGTGAATTAAGCATGCTAATGGAGAATTAAAATACTCAGAATAGTAAATAAAATATTAAAAATTAAATGCTCAATAAAATGACTTAATTCTTTTTCCACCTTATTCTCGGCTGTTCATTGAGCAAGAGGGTATTTTTATTTTAATTTTTAGATTTTTCTCTGTAAAGATATGCATTTTTAAAGTTTCTGGTATTTAAATAAATAGAAAATAACCTAATTTCCTACATATATGACGCGGTGCCACCTCAGCCTAGGCGGATCCGAAGTCACACGCGGCGCACTCCCATTCGATGTCGCCATCTGAGTCAGCACGTTCTTTTTGCCCCACTGCTCCGCCAGCTCGATCTCCACCATCCATACGATACACGTACGATCAGACGGTCGCTGATCATCGTCTCCGTCGCAGTTCGACACGGAGCCGTCCACACTTAAAACCTTAAAATCTCGAGCTATACTCGACGAATCGAGTGCGGTTTGTTTCTACATGCTCGTCGCAGGCTAGACGAACACATCCATATGGCCAACATGCATTGAAATTAAGCTAAATGAAATGGAGAATCGCTGGAAGCTCAGGAGGATGAAAAGTTCAATACCTTTATTCTGAGAGGTGAAGCCTCGATCAGAGATGCTCGGCACGTTTGTTAGAGTTTCAGATGCCTATGCATTGAGCCTCAAGTATTGGTGAATTTCCTAGACCCTATTTCTTCCAAACCCGATTTGGAGCTCTGGCCGATAAAATAATTGGGTGGCCTGGTGAGGGGACTTTGACTAGGGAACTTCTCCTCTTGGGGTAGGGATGGTGTGGGCGAGTTTAATCGGATTTTGGTGAAGTTTTTTGGGATGTCCTATTTGTGGCTTTAATTTCAACTGAGAAATTGGGCTCTGTTGGTTGGATTCAAGCCAGGAGGACAGTGGGGATCAAGTTCTCTTGGTTGGGAGGAGGTCTGGGAGCAATTTGAGGGGATTTGGTGAGGAAAAATTTAGTACTTATTTCTTGGCTGAGAGGGGGGCATTTTATACCCATCGCCAGAGTGGGGAGCCCAGAGCCAGGCAATGAGTGCTCTGGGCCGCTTAGGGTGGGGGCTAAGCAGACAAACTATTAGATCAATGGGTTGGTCATTGGGTTACGGATTGATCATTTGACCAAAGTTGACTTTTTGGTCTAAAGTTAACCTATTGGGTTAATGGGTAGGTCGTTGGGTCAGAAATTGACCATTTTAACCAAAGTCGACCTATTGGATCAATGGGGTGGTCATTAGGTAAAAAATTGACCATTTTCACCAAAGTTGGCTTTTTGGTCAAAAATTGACCTATTGGGTCTGTGGGTTGGTCATTGGATCAAAGATTGACCATTTTGACCAAAGTTGACCTTTTGGTCAGAGATTGACAAATTGGGTCAATAATTGGTCATTCGGTCAAAATTTGACTACTTTGACCAAAAATGACTTTTTGGTCAAATTTTGATCTATTAGGTCAATGGGTTGGTCATTCGGTCAAGGAAAGTCCATTTTGACCAAAGTTTACTTTTTAATCAAAAGTTGACCTTTGGGTCAATGGGTTGGTCATTGGGTCAAGGATTACCCATTTTGACCAAAGTTGATTTTTTGATCAGAGATTGACTTATTGGGTCAATAATTGGTCATTATGTCAAAAATTGATTATTTTGTCCAAAATTGAATTTTTGGTCAAAAGTTGACCCGTTGGGTCAATGGGTGGTCATTGTGTCAGAAATTAACCATTTTGACTAAGGTTAACTTTTTCGTTAAAAGTTGACCAATTGAATTAATGGGGTGGTCGTTAGGTCGAATTAGTTATCGACTGAAATTGACTTTTTGGTCAAAAGTTGACCTATTGGCTCAATGGGTTGTTCATTGTGTCAAGGATTAACCATTTTTACCAAAGTTGACTTTTTGGTTAAAAGTTGACTTATTGGGGCAATGGGTTGGTCATTGGGTCAAGGATTAACCATTTAGACCAAAATTAACTTTTTGGTCAAAAGTTGACCAATTGGGTTCGTGGGTTGGTCTTTAGGTCAGAAATTGACCATTTTGACCAAACTTGACTTTTTAGTCAAAAGTTAACCTAATGGGTCAATGGGGTGGTCAATAGGTCAAAAATGGACAATTTTGACCAAAAATAGCTTTTTGGTTGAAAGTTGATCTATTGGATCGATTGTTTAGTCATTGGATTCGAAAATTGCCCATTTTGAAGCTAAAGTTGACTTTTTGGTCATAAGTTGACCTATTGGGTCGATGGGTTGGTCATTGGGTCGAGAGTTAACCATTTTGACTAAAGTTGACTTTTTTGTAAGAGATTTACCTATCGGGTTAATAATTGGTCATTAGGTCTAAAATATACTTTTTTCACTAAAATTGAATTATTTAGGTCAATGGGGTGGTGATTAAGTCAGAAATTGACCATTTTGACCAAAGTTGACTTTTTGGTAAAAAGTTGACCTATTATGGAAAGGGTTGATCATTTGGTGAAGGATTGATCATTTTGACTAAAGTCAACTTTTTGGTCAAAAGTTGACTTATTGGATCAATGGGTTTATCGTTGGGTAAAAAATTGACCACTTTGTCCTAAGTTGACTTTTTTGTGAAATGTTAACCTATAAGGTCAATAGGGTGGTCATTTGGTCAAAATTTTACTATAATGACCAAAATAAACTTTTTGGTCGAAAGTTAACTGTTGGGTCGATGGGTTAGTCATTGGGTCGAGGATTTACCATCTTGACCAAAGTTAACTTTTTGGTCGAAGTTGACTGATTAGGTCGATGAGTTGGTCATTGGGTCGAGGATTTCATCATTACGAGCAAAGTTCACTTTTTGGTACGAGAATGACATATTAGGTCGATAATTAGTCATTAGGTCGAAAATGGCTATTTTGACTAAAATTGACTCTTTGGTCAAAGTTGACATATTCGGTCGATGAGTTGGTCATGTTGACAAGAATTACCATTTTGACCAAGTTGACGTTTTGGTTGAAAAGTTATCTTTATTTAATCGATAAGTTGGTCATTAGGTTGAGAATTGACCATTTTGACGAAGTTGACTTTTTGGTGAAGTTGACTGGATTAGGTCGATGGGTTGATCATTAGGTCGAGGATTAATCATTTCACCAAAGTTGACTTTTTGTTGAAAATTGACTGTTAGATCGATGGGTTGGTCATTGGATCGAGATTCGTCATCTTGACAAAACATACTTTTTGTTAAGAGATTGACTTTTTGGATTCGATAAGTGGTCATTAATTTAAAAATTGACTTTATTGACGAAATTTACTTTTGAGCCAAATGCATATCTGTAGATTGATAGAGTTGGTCATTGGGTCAAAGAATTGACTATTTTGACCAAAGTTGATTTTTTGGTTAAAAGTTAACTGTTAGATTCGATGGGTTGGTCGATAGATTCGATAAATGACCGTATTGACCAAAGTTGACTATTTTGGTCGAGAGTTGATCCTATTGGGTTGATGAGGTAGTCATTAGGTCGAAGATTGACAATTTTGACCAAAATTGACTTTTTAGTCAAAGAGTTAACTGTATTGGTCGATGGGGTGGCCATTTGTTTGCGGATTGACGATTTGGCCAAAGTTGACTTTTGGTCGAATGCGGACTGTTAGATTGATGGATTTGTCATTAGATTCGAGGATTGACCTTTTGGTAAAGTTTACTTTTTTGTCGGATTGCTTATTGGAGTCGATAATTGGTCGATTAGTCGAAAATTGACTTTTCTGCGAAATATATCTGGCGTTAGATTGATGAGTTGGTCGTTAGGTTGAGAATTGACCATTTTGACCAAAGTTGACTTTTGGTCAAAAGTTAACCTATTGGGTTAATGAGTTGGTCATTGGGTAAGTAATTGACCAAAGTTGAATTTTTGGTCAAAAGTTGAACTATTGGGTCAATGGGGTGGTCATTAGGTAAAAAATTTAATATTTTAACCAAAACTGACTTTTTTATTAAAAGATGACCTAGTGGGTCAATGGGTTGTTTATTGGGTCAAGAATTGATCATTTTTTACCAAAGTTGTGTTTTTGGTCAAAATTTGGTCTAATGGGTCAATGGGTTGGTCATTGGGTCAAAGATTGACCATTTTGACCAAAGTTCACTTCTTCGTAAGAGATTGAATTATTGGGATAATAATTGGTCATTAGGTAAAAAATTGGTATTTTTAGCAAAATTGACTTTTGGTCAAAGAGTTATCTTATTTGGTCGATGGGTTGGTCATTAGATTGTCAGTAATTGATCATTTTGACCTATTTGACTTTTTGGTGAAAAGTTGACTGGTAAATTGACGGGTTGAATTAATTCGGTCAAATGGTTATTATGACCAAAATTAACTTTTTGGTCAAAGTTGACTTATTTGGAAGGATTGACCTTTTGGGTCGATGGGTTGCATTGATAGATCAAGGATTAGCTGCTTTGACGAAGTTGACTTTTTGGTCGAAGATTGGCTTCATTAGTCGATACTTGGTGATTAGGTTGAAAATCAATTTAATTTTAACGAAGTTGAATTTTTTTAAAAGTTCGCCCATTAGGTTAATGGGGTGGTCATTGGATCGAAATTGGTGTTTTGACCGAAGTTGACTTTCTGATCGAAAGTTGGCCTATTTGGTCGATCGGTTGAGTCATAGGTCGAGGTTTGACCATTTTGATCGAGGTTAACTTTTTGATCGAAAGTTGACGATTGGGTTAATGGGTTAGTCATTAGATTGAGAATTAACCATTTTGACCGAAGTTTACTTTTAGATGAGAGATTGACTTATTGGGTGCGACGGGTTAGTCATTAGGTCGAGATTGACCATTTTGACGAAAGTTGACTTTGGGTCACGAAGTTGACTTATTGGGTTAATAATTTGTCATTAGGTCGAAAATTGAGTATTTCGACCAAAATTAACTTTTTGGTGAAAGTTGACATTTGGGTTAATGGATTGATCATTGGAGTCGAGGATTAACCATTTGACGAAGTTGATTTTTGTCGAAATTTGACTTATTGGATTCGATTGGTTGGTTGTTGGTTGAAAATTAGACAATTTTAACTGAAGTTAGCATTGTTGGTCGATGAGGTGTTCATGAGGTCAAAAATTGATTGTTTTGACCAAAATTGATCTTTTGGTGAATAGTTTACTTATTGGGCCAATGTGTTGGTCATTGGGTCGAGATTCACCATTTAGGCGAAAGTTGACTTTTTAGTCGAAAGTTGACCCGATTAGGTCGATGGATTGGTCATTTGGTCGGAAATTGACCATTTTAACCGAAACTTGGCTTTTTGATTAAAGGTTGAGCTTTTGGAGTCGATAGGGTGGTCATTAAGTCGAAAATGGATAGTACAGCAAAATTGAGTTTTTTTGTCAAAAGTTTACCTATTGGATCAAAGCGTTGGTCATTAGGTCAAGGATTAACAATTTTGACCAATGTTGACTTTTTTGTCAAAAGTTAAACTATTGAGCCAATCAATTGGTCATTGGGTCAATGGGGTGGTCATTAAATCAAAATGGACTATTTTGACCAAAATTGATTTTTTGGGTGAAAAGTTAGCTTATTGGGTTAATCGGTTTGTCATTGGGTCGGGTGAGCGCGAGCTGAACAGAGTTGACTTTTTGGTCGGAAAGTTGGCCTGTGGGTGAGATTAGCTTCTATTTAGTGAGCGCAATGACTTTTTGGTCGATAGTTGACTGTTAGGTCGATGGGTTGGTGATTGGGTCGAGGATTGGCCATTTTGACCAATGCTTGGCTTTTTGGTTAAAAGTTGTTTTACTGTCGGTCGATGGGTTGGTCGTTAGGTCGAATTGAACGTTTTGACCGGATTCGAGCTTTTGAGTCAGAGATTAACTTATTGGTCGTATGATCGGTCGTTAGGTGGAAATTAGTATTTGAGACGGCGGTTGAATTTTAGGTCGAGAGTTGACTGCATTTAGATTGATGAGATGTCGTTAGATTAGAAAATTAATGTAGATTTTGACCAAACTTGACTTTTTGGTCAACAGTTGATCAATTAGGTAAAATGGCTGGTCATTAGGTCGGGGATTGCCCATTTGACCAAAGTGGACTTTTTGGAGAAAAGTTGACCTATTTAGTCAATGGGGTGGTCATTAGATCAAAAATTGAGTCCTACTGGTAAAGGGATTGACCTCTTTAGTCGATTGGTTTGTTCATTGGGTTGAGAATTGAAGCAATTTTGACAAAAGTTGACTTTTTAGTTAGAGATTGACTTATTGGGATCGATAATTAGTCGTTAGCTTCGAAAAATTAGTGACATGCTGAGCGAACTGGAAAAAGCTTTTGGTAAAAAGTTGACTGAGTAGATCAGAATTACGCCCATTTTCGCAAAAGTTGACATTTTGGTCAAAAGTTATTTATTGGAGTCGATGGGTTGGAATCGATGGGTAATGGATTGACCACTTTTGTACCGAGAGTTGACTTTTGAGTCGAAAGATGACTGTTAGGTCGATGGTTTGGTCGTTAGATCCGAGGATTGACCATTTTGGCGAGAGTTGACTTTGGTGCGAGATTAACTTTTTAGGTCAATAATTGATCATTAGGTCAAAGTTAGTATTTTGACCAAAATTGAATTTTTGGTGAAAGTTGACCCGTTGTATTGATAAGGTGGTCATTGGATTAGAAATTGACCATTTTGGTAGAGTTGACTTTGGTAGATTAGTTGACCTATTAGGTGAATAGGTTTTTCATTGAGTTTTCATTGAGTTCGATGATTGACCGTTTTGATCGAGTTGACTTTTTTGTAAAAAATTTGACTGTATTGGGTTAATGGGTTGGTCGTTGGGAGAAGGATTACCTTTTGTTGCCAAAGTTGACTTTTGTGTCGAAAGATTGCCTTATTAGGTTAATAAGCGTAGGCCATTCGGTCAAAAATTAGTTATTTTGGCCAAATTTGCTTTTTTGGTCGAAGTTGACATATTGGGTGCGATGGGTTGGTAATTGGGTCGAGGATTAACCATTTTGATGAAAGTTGACTTTGGTTAAAGATTCAATGGCAGATTGATAATAGGTTATTAGATCCAAAATTCTGCAATTTAATCATAATTGACTTTTTGGTGCAAAGTTTAGGTTGATTGGGTTGAGCGGGTAGGTCGTTAGATTCGAAGATTTGATCATTTTTACCGAAGTTCCGGCTTTTTGGTCGAAAACTTGACATGTTGGGTCCGATGAGGTTGGTCGTTGGGTCGAAGAATGACCATTTTAGCCAAAGTTGACTCTATGGTCAATGTGGTGGTCATTAGGTAAAAAATTGAATATTTTGACCAAAATTGACTGTTTGGTGAAAAGTTGGCGGATTTGGTCAATCGATTGGTCATTTAGTCAAGGATTGACCATTTAGACCCAAGTTAACTTTTTGGTCAAAAGTTGACCTATTGGGTCAACGTGTTGGTCATTGCGTCAGAAATTGACCATTCAAACCAAAGTTAACTTATTGTTCAGAGTTGACGCATATTGGGTCCATTAGATTCGAGAACATGTTATTTTCTGCAAGAATTGACTTTTTGGTCAGAGATTGACTAATTGGGTCAATAATTGGTCATTAGGTCAAAAATTGTCTATTTTGACCAAAGTTGACTTTTTGGTCAAACATTGATCTGTTGGGCCAATGGGTTGGTCAATAGGTAAAAAAATTATTTATTAGATCGAGAATTTGACCAAATTAGGCGAAAGTTGACTTTTTTGCTCGAAAAGTTTACTGTATGGGGAGCCCGGGTTTGTCATTGGGTCATAAATTGACCTTTTTGAACAAACTTAAGCTTTTGGTCAAAAGTTGACCTATATGGTCAATGGGGTAGTCGTTAGGTCAAAAATGGGCTGTTTTGATCAAAATTGACTTTTGGGTTAAAGGTTGACCTATTGGGTCAATGGGTGTGTATTGGGTCAAGGATTGAAGATTTTGACCAAAGTTGAATTTTTGGTCAAAAGTTGACTTATTGTGAAGTGTTTGGGTTGCTCGTTAGATTGATGAGTTGAGTCATTTAACCAATGTTGAATTTTTGGGTAGAGGTTGACTTATTGGCTCATTAATTAGTCAATAGCTCTAAAATAGACTATTTTGACCAAAGTTGAATGATTGGTCAAAAGTTATTGGGTCAATGGGGTGGTCATAAAGTCAGAAATTGACCATTTTGACCAAAGTTTACTTTTTTCTAAAAAGTTGACCTTTTAGGTCTTTTGGGAGGTTATTAGGTCAAAAATTGACTATTTTGACCAAAATTGACTTTTTGTTCAAAAGTTGACCTATTGGGCAATGGGTTGGTCATTTGATGAATGATTAATCATTTTGACCAAAGTTGACTTTTAGGTCAAAAGTTGATTTGTTGGATTAATGGGTTGTTCTTTGGGTAAGAAATTTACCTTTTTGACCAAAGTTGACTTTTTTGTCAAAAGTTGACCTATTGGGTCAATGGGGTGGTCATTAGGTCAAAATTTGACCTAAATGACGAAAATAGACTTGTTGTTCAAAAGATGACCTATTGGGACAATGGATTGGTCGTTGGGTCAAGGATTGACCATTCTGAGCAAAGTTAACTTTTTGGTGTGGGATTAAGTTATTGGGTCAATAATTGGTCATTAGGTCAAAAATGGACTATTTTGACCAAAATTAACTTTTTGGTCAAAAGTTTACCTATTAGGTCAGTGAGTTGGTCATTGGGTCAAGGATTGACCAAAATTAACTTTTTGGTCAAAAAGTTGTCTTATTTGGTCAATGAGTTGGTCCTTGGGTTAAGAATTGACCATTTTGACCAAAATTTACTTTTTTTTGTCAAAAGCAGACTTACTGTGCCAATGGGTTGGACATTGGGTTAAAGATTAACCATTTTCACCTTTTGGATAAAAATTGTACTATTGGGTCAATGGGTTGGTGATTGGGTCAAGGATTGACCATGTTGACTAAAGCTTACTTTTTTTGTTAGAGATTGACTTATTCAGACAATAATTGGTTATTAGGTCAAAAATTGACTATTTTAACCAAAGTTCATTTTTTGGTCAAAAGTTGACCCATTGGGTCTATGGCGTTGTCAATGGGTCAGAAATTGACTATCTTGACCAAAGTTGACTTTTTTTGTAAAAAGCTGACATAGTCGGTCAATAGGGTGGGCATTAGTTTAAGGATTGTCCATTTTGACAAAAGTTGTCTTTTTTGTCAAAAGATGACCTATTGGGTCAATGGGTTGTTCATGGGGTTAAGGATTGACCATTTTGACCAAAGTTTACTCTTTGGTCATAGATTGACTTATTGGGTCAATAATTGGTCATTAGGTCAAAAATTAACTATCTTGACCAAAATTTACAGTTTAGTCAAAAGCTGTCCTATTTGGTCAATGAGATGGCCATTGGGTCAAGAATTGACCATGTTGACCAAAGCTTACTTTTTTTGTCAAAGATTGACCTATTGGGTCTATTTGTTCATTTAGTTGGTCATTTGGTCAAGGATTGATCATTTTGACCAAAAAGCCACTAAAGTTAACTTTTTGGTCAAAAGTTGACCTATTGGGTCTATGGGTTGGTCATTGGATCAAGGATTGATTATTATGACTAATGTTAACTTTTTGGTCAGAGATTGGCTTATTGAGTCAATAATTAATCATTAGGTCAAAAATTGATAATTTTGACCAAAATTAACTTTTTGGTCAAAAGCTGTCCATTTGGGTCAATGATTTGGTCATTGGGTCAAGAATTGAACATTTTGACTAAAGTTGACTTTTTGGTCAAAATTTGACCTATTGGGTCATTGGGTTACGTAATTGACCATTTTGACTAAAGTTGACTTTTCGGTCAAATTTGACCTATTGGGTCAATGGGGTGCTCATTAAGGAAAAAATTGATTATTTTGACCAAAATTGACTATTTGGTCAAAAGTTGAAATTTGGGGTCAATGGGTTGTTCATTGGGTCAAAGATTGATCATTTTGAATAAAGTTAATTTTTTGGTCCAAAGTTGACCTACTGGGTCAAAGGGTGACCATTTTGACCAAAGTTGAGTTTTTGGTCAAAGATTGACTTATAGGGTCAATAATTGGTCATTAGGAAAAAAATTGACTTTTTTGACTAAAATTGAATTTTTGGTCAAAAGTTGACCCATTGGGTCAATAAGGTGGTCATTGGGTCAGAAATTAACCATTTTACCATTTTTATATAAGTTGACTTTTTGGTCAAAATTTGACATATTGGGTCAATGGGTTGGTCAGTCCGTCAAAGATTGACCATTTTGATCAAAGTTGACTTTTGGTTTAAAAGTTGACCTATTGGGTCATTGGGTTGGTCCTTGGGTCAATGATTGACCATTTTGACCAAAGTTAATTTTTGGTCAAAGATTGACCTATTGGGACAATAATTGATCATTAGGTCAA
>JAKZJZ010003004.1:0-11679 GCA_022702705.1 Papilionanthe hookeriana x Papilionanthe teres | reverse complement strand
TTCCCAAAAACAAAATACTAACATGATTTGCCCAAAATTTAGACCCAAATCTCACTCAAATTCAACCCAAAGCTAAAAGGCCCATTTTTGACCTAAACCCAAACCTAACCCAAATGAGCCCAAACCCCAAAATCAAAGCCCAACCAAAGTCAAAATCTCTTTGAAACACTCCCATAAACATTTCTAAACATTGATTTTACATCAATTTCAACCCTAGCCCAACATTAGCCCAACTTGACCCACTTGGAACTACATAGGCCCACTTACCAAATAAACCCAAATTCAAACCAATTCAACTCCAAATCACACCAAATTGATTCCAAGCCCTTCATAGAACATCCCTAAACCAATTATGACATTTATTTGACAAAGTTCTTCACAAAATCTTTACCCAAATGCCCATCCTAAAATCAAAAAGCCCATTCCCCTTAAACTTTCCTAAAAACCCACTTCACCACATTCAAAAGCCCAAATCCATCCAAAGCCCACATGGCATTTCCCCTCATCATCCATTTAATCAAAATCATCCCTAAGTTTCAAAATCATCAATTAAACCATTCCAAATCAAGCTTCATGAAAATTTTCACCAAAATATCCAAAATTCTTAAAACCCACTTCCATGAAATTGACTCAACTTTCCCCAAGCCAAAGACAAGCCATGCAAGCCATGGACAAGCCACATGAAGCCATGGAAGGCTTGACATGTGACCATGCCATTAATGGTAAAAGGAGGGGCCCCTTTCCTAATCTTTCATTAAGCATTTTTTACCTTAAGCATGTCACACACTAAACCATGTTTAGCCACCTCATCATGGATAGAGACCACACCACTCTCCCTCGGTCGACCCAATCGATCCTCTCGCCCCAAAATCGAGCCATGGGGAGGTGCACCCAACCCAAACCAATGGGTTGACCAAATTAAGGCCAAAATGACCCCCTCCCCATTCCATTTTAATTCAAAGCCTTTACACATGGCAATTGCCGATTGATTGCACAAACCTCCGCCCCGACCCACTCGGACCCGAGGGTGACCCATGCCTGCAAGCCAGCCCGCCCGGATCGCCGGAAAACACCATGGCCGAGACCTTGGGAGGAGCCAAAGTTTGGAATTCCCACTTGCCGAGATGCCCCATGCCAAATGGTCACTATGGCTGTTCTTCTCCTCACCGGAAGCAGCTCGATCCCATGCCTCGACTCCCCCGGAAGGCTCTCCAGCCTCTCCTATTTAAACCCCTCACCCTCACGGCCATGAAGGTGTGTGACACAAACCTTGCCGAAACTCTGCCAAAATTGTTCCAAATCCTTCTCCACCCTTAGAGCAGTTGAGCCCCAGTGTCAATTTGCCCTAATCCCCACTGATAAAATCCAATTTCCCAACTGAAATTCCACCCAAAACCGGGACACTTCTCCATAGTGAGCCAATCCCCAAATTGATTGGTTCTACACCTTCACCGGACCAAGGGAAGGTGTCCACTAGCAAAAGCCCCATCTCCAGGGCCACCCGATTGCTCCAAGCCTCCAAGCTTTGTGATCGGGCTTGGTCGAAATCACACCTGAGACAATTCACCGGACCAGGAGACTTCATCTGGAGCTTGCTGGGATCCAATCGAAGGTGCAACAACTCTCAGATTGAAGCCACACTTCTCTGAGCAAAGGTATGAGCTAATTTTTCATCCCGAGCTTCTAGAGATTCTCCATTTCGAATGCTTTAATTTCAATACATGATAGCCGTATAGATGTGTTCGTCTCTTCAAGACGAATCCATAGAAGCATAAGAACATGAAAATCCATTGAGTATCGAGTGAGATCTTAGGGATTTAGTGTGGACGGCTCTCGGGTGAGGACACTTGGGGACGATGAACGGATGCCGTCCATTCAATACACGCGCGGACAGACGGCTCAGATCGCGTCGGACCAGAAGACGGAGCGATACAGCGGGCCCCGGAAGCACTGAGTCAGATGGCGGCGTCGAATGGGAGCGCGACACGCGGCGTTTCGGAGATGCCGAGGATGAGTTGGCGCCGCGTGGATAAATAGAAAATTAGGGTATTTTTTGATTTATTTAATTCCCTAAACTTCAAAAATTCATAACTCGTGTAGAAAAATCAGAAAAATAAAATAAAAATACCCTCTTGCTCAATGAACAGAGGAGAATAATGTGGAAAAGAAATCATTTAATTTCATCAAGTATTTTATTTTTTATAATTTATTTACTCTCTGCATACTTTTAATTCTCCATACATGTATACAATTCACCATGTCATGAGACCATAGGGCTTTTGAAGCCTCTAAATTTGGGAACATTCCCTGAATTTTCCAAAGTCAGAGGCCATCCCTATAAAAAGTTATTGATTTTTCAAATTCATGTTGCTGTTTTGAGTATTTTAATTCCAATAAATAGCATGTTGTGAAATAAATTCTAGGAAAATTTGGTGATGTTTCCTATGACCAGAAAACCCTAGGAAAAATAGGTTTTGACTTAGTTCATTTAAAACAACCCTAATTGGCTTAAACACCAAAAATAGGTATCTAATTAATTAGAGTTAACCATGCATCAAATTGACTTGAAATCAATTCTCCACTGACCTTTAGGATTAGAGGAATCCACCATAAAAGTTTGAGGACAATTGGACTTGGTTAGCCCCACTAATTGGGTTGATTAAGCCACTTAGTCATTTTAAACTTTAAAAATTCATAACTTTTAAAATACCTTTCAAAAATTCACCAAATTGGTTTTGGAGCCTCTCTGATATTAGGGGAACCTAAGAAAATTAAAATTTCAATTTTCTAAAAAAGTTGATTTTTAATAATATTTTAATATTTTTAATAATTAAAAAATAATAAAAATCACAAAAATAATAAAATTCACCAAAATGTCACATTTTGAATTTTAATCACATAGAAACAAATCCCACATTTTTCTTAGGTCTATTTAGTGAGATATTAAATTTTAAAGCTTTAAGGTAATTTTAAAATTTAAAAAATGTATTTTCTAGCATTTTCACTAAAATAATTATAATAAATCATCGAAAAATTAGAAAATTGCAAAATTTGCTTCTTTGATTTCCTTGATATCAGAGAGATTTTTGAAAAATATAAAATTTATTTTTCAACATTTATTTTATTTTTAAATCAATTAACACTCCAAAACTTAAAATAATTATAATAAAAATAATATAATTCCAAAAATCACCAAAATTGGTCTAAGTGGTCCTCTGGTCATTAGGAATGTCCCCTAATTTTCTTAAGGACAGAAACTTTCCCTTGGTCATGTTATTAAATTTTCCTTGAAAATCTCTATTTTCTACCAAAAATAATTATATAAATAAATTAAATATAGAAAAATCACATTTTCTCCTCTCATGTCTTTATTGACATAAGAGTGAAGTTAGATAAAAATTTCAAGTTCATTTGAGTTCAATTTAGTGAGTTATGAAATTATTAAGCTTAAAGGGCAAAGTGGTAATTAAAATTTTTAATCCTTAATTAAAACTTTAGGTCTAATAAAAAATTAACAAGTAAAATATTTGATCCTAATCTGATTTGGATGATTGAAATTTAAATAATTAAAGGGTAGAAACCCATTAAGCAATTTTAAAATGATTAAACTTTAATTAAATAATGGATTAAATTTGGAAGAATAATAAAATTGGAATTATTAAAATAGGGATATTATTAGGAAGAGATTTATTCTTTAATTTAAAAATCCCTAAATTAATTATCTCATTAATATTCAATTCTTAATTAAAATGATAACTCAAATTTAAAATATTAAAAGACTTAATCATTAAACTAAAATTAAAATATTAAACTCTTTTAAAAATTTCAATTAAAATTAAAAAATAAAATAAAATTAAATTAAACAAATTAAATTAAATTAAATTAAAAAATTAAATTAAATAAATTAAATTAAATTAAATTAAATTAAATTAAATATTAAATTAAATTAAATTAAATTAATTAAATTAATTAAATTAAATTAAATTAAAGATTAAATTAAATTAAATTAAATCAAATTAAATTAAATTAAATAAATTAAAATAAATTAAAATAAATTAAATTAAATTAAATTAAATTAAATTAAATTAAATCAAATTAAATCAAATTAAATTAAATTAAATTAAATTAAATCAAATTAAATTAAAACTAAATCAAATCAAATTAATTTAATGTAACATCAAATCAAACTAAATTGAATTAATTTAAATTAAATTAAAATTAAAACTCAATTAAATTAAATTAAATTAAATTAAATTAAATTAAATCAAATTAAATTAAATTAAATTAAATTAAATTAAATTAAATTGAATTAAATATAACATCACCCAAAACAGAAAGAAATTAAATATAAAGCAACTTGAACACTATTCCAAATTTAAACCCATTAACTTAAATCAAACCATCTGAACACCAATTTACCCTCAAATGCTTTGGTCATCATAACCCCTAAATAGAACATTAAATGAAATGTTACTTCACTCATAGGATATTCAAATGTCCTAATTCACTGAGCAAGTTAACAAAACTTGAATTCCCGGACGATTAATTCATTTGTATAATTAAATTCATTTGGACTTAAAACAATCCTAGAAAATATTGAAAAGATGTTTAAGATTTGTCTTAAGCACTTCCTCGATATGATGGGATGTTCATAAGAACAATTGGACTTAATTGTTCTTTGATGAAGAAAATCGTCCTTAAACCAAAACACAAAGAACCTAGACGTCATAGGAGATGACTAGCTATAGGATTAGGAATTTGGTAGAAAACCATAACCCTTCCCTTAGCTTTACCTAGGAATTTGCTTAAATATTCTAATTGTGTTTTAAGTGCAGCTTGGGATGACGGGAAGACCCTCCAGGTACGCTTTTATTTTATTGCAATCTACTTTCTTGCAATTTACATTATTGCAATTTACTTAACTCGCATTGCACTTACTTTTCTTGCATGATAAACAACTGTTGCATGAAAACTCACACCTTTAGGATAGACCCTAAAGCTGAAACCAAAACTAAGTTAAAAGTCATTGCAAGATAAAATTCACCGCCACAACATTTCAAAATATAAAACAACTCAAAATTTAATCACAAACGGAACACAAAACTAAAATTACAATTAAATTAAAACGTCATGTTGGATGATCGGGAATACCTCGGATGATGTAACCTACGTGTTGCTAACAGGATTTCCCACGGTCTAAATGAAAGTGTGGAACTCATTCGATTGAGTTTAGCAAATTCATACGGACTAAGTGAATCCGATAAAAATAATGATGCGGAAGGATGAAACCGTGGGATCTTAACCGGTGTCGTTATAATCAACTTTAAGATTTGTTTTAATTAAAACGTAAAAAACACTTGGAAATCAAGATTTTCTCTAAACCAAAACACTTTTCTCATCCCACGATTTATAATTTCAAACCTGCGCAACAAAAAGGAGCTCGGAGCATGGTGGGCAGCACGGCCATCGTCGTCAGCAAAACTTTAATCCACATCAGCAAAACTTTCCTAGAACTAAACAACCAAACCATAGGACCTCGAGGTAGTTTGCCTAGTGCAACATAAATCCTCAACTCTTCGTTAGGCATTTGCATTGCAAATTAAGCCCTAACCGGTCTTAGGATTCCGAGGTAGTCGTTCGATACGACATAAACCCTCACATCTTCGAGGCTATTTGTTTGATTTTATCATACAAATATAAGCCCTAATTAATTAAAATCGGCGAAGATCAAAACATTTAAATAAATATTAGAATTTTCCTAAATCCAAGCCAAACAATAGGATAGTCGGGAAATTACCGAAGTTCGCTTCGAGTCTGTGATTTCTCCTACCTTTCTTCCTTTGGATTCCCAAAACAAAATGTTCCAAATTTGATCCATTCCCTATTGAAATTCCAAAATTCAATCCTTCGAAAATCTTAAACTTTGAAATCTTTGAGAGCAGAATTATTGATTATTATCGAGAGTTTTCTTAGGTGATTCCCATCACTTAAGATGTAATTAACTATAGGGGCTTGCCCTTATAGGGAATTTTAAAGAACCCAGGTAATATAAACCTCGTTTAATGTTTTCATATTAAGCGAGGGAATTTTGTCGGCTTATAAAATTGGTTCGCAGACCAAACGGATGTCACAAATCTTCTAGTTTATTTAATCGAGCCCCACCGATCGACGATGTGTCTATCCTTAGGGATAGATACACGGTTTGTAGTGTGGTGCTCGTTTATATAAACTATTTGGGATGTGAGATCGGTTTAATCTCATATCTTAAAACCTTCAAATTTAAAATTATTTTCAAAATCAAATACTACTTTTCAAATTATTTATTTTAATTAAATTAAAAATTCGCCGACGACTTACGTTAGGCGACCCCCTTTCAAAATAAAACACACAACCTAAAAAAATATGCCGACAGATTTCTGGCGACTCCGCTGGGGATAAATTCCTCTCTCCATTTTAATCAGATAATTCTGCTTTCAAAAATCGGTAGTGTATCCATGTCCCTATTGGGTCAAACTACCCTTCTTTCCGTTGGAATACTATGTTCATTTCTACCTTGGACAAGTATAGCCAACATTCTCGGATTTAGGAGCCACTTGTTTAGACACCCCTAAACGAGAGAGGTTCCGAGATCCTTTACCTCATTTTTGAGGTGGGGTGGACCCCCAATAGGTGTTAGTTTAGGAGTAATCCTTCGAGTCGAGAAGTCTTGCTTAAGACTTTCTTTTCCTTTCCAACTCCGAGTCGATTCCTTACCTTCTCTACACCTTTGAACATTCACGTTCTAAATAAACAAACCCTCTAATAAGTAACTCTTTTAACAAATGATTCCCTCTTATAAATACATGAACAAGAATGAGTTCGGACTCTTTTCAATTCCTTTCTTTTCGTCCTAAAGAAAGAAGCATAACTTAGGATCGACAACCGGAATCTACCCTGCAGAAATGGAAGCCCCAAAGCTGATTTTCTCCTTCACCAACGGACTGGACTTCGCTTTCTATAAGGATGAGCTGCCCGACAATAGGATCATCCGATTTGGACAAGGATTTGAAAACACGAATGTCAAGATCACCGACGTCTCCCTCTTTGCACTGACGAACAAGGTATCTGAAGCTGAGAAGCCGCTGCTTGAGTTCAACCTTAGGTCGACCCAAGAGTTTCCTCCCCTGCAAAGGATCCCGACTGAGAGAAGTACTACTGTCCGCAGGAGGACTGTTCTTACTAACCCCACTGGTCTAGTTGTTTATGCACCTACCCCGACTTTTGCAAAATTAAAGGGGAAAGAAATCCAGAATTATGGTAAACCTGTTACCGTGGAGGGTACAGATCTTCCTGTAAGACCTTCTGTTTTCGAAATCGGGTCCAGTTCAAAGATTCCATCACTGACAAGGACCCAAAGAAGAAACAGAAGTAGAAGGATCGCCAGAGAAGCCAGAGCTGCTGAAATTGCTTTCCTGGAGGAAATCCCAGAACTGCCTGAATATACACCGCTGCCTGACTACATACCACTTTTGGGAGGAAGCAGGTTCCATCCCCTCTCCGCCGCAGAGGATGAGGAGAATGTTCGCAAGATTGCTGCCACATTACCTCGGCCCGCATACTACAATGATAGCCGCAAGAAAAGAACTAGAACTACGCCGTTTGCTCGACTGCAAACTTTGGTAGAAAAGTTAGCAAGGAAGGAAAAATGCCCCGTATCGGAGATTCTACGAAGGATAGGGCGGGTGCCGGTCAAATCCCGTCTTGGGCCCCGAGTAGAGCCCGCCATCATGACGGAAAAGCCAAGCAAGAGAATGAAGGCTAGCCCGCCTGTCGTAGTCTCGGGATTACGGATTAGGGAGGATACCACCTTCCGGCATTTGGTCGATAGACCATCCGGTCCCTAGACCTTCCGTCGCTAGAAGGATGGTATGGTGTCCCACTATCGGGCGAGTTAAGATTGAAACAACGGCCGAGAAAGAAAGTCTCGCCGAGGAGACTGGAATGCGAAGAAAGTGCTACTGCGATAAAGGGGACTCGTGAAAAGGGACCCGGCAGCTATCGCATGACAACCGCAAAGACACACAGAAAGCCCCGCTAGAAGATGCCATGGAAAAGTTGAGAACCGATATCCGACGATTGGCAAAAGAAAGAGAAGAAAAGTTCGGAGATGAGATCGATTCATCGGAGTTCATGGACGACGAATATGCAGAAATCAATATGGTTGAGACACGAGCTTCATCGGCTTCGCAAGGTGCTCCTGCGGCCGCGAGAAGAGAGGAGCCGGAACCGATGAGGAGACGGCTTCGGGAAAAGGACGACACGATCGCTCGAATGGCGAAAAGGATGGAAGAGATGGTCGTAGCTGCGGCCACTCTCCGGAGTCGAGTACAACCACATAGAGAGACACCCCCAGAGGTCATTCACATTGTAGACGGAGGAAAGGAGATTACATCCATCAATAGGGATGACCAGCTGAAAAAGGATACAACACAAAGTATGATCCCTGAAAAGGATATCAAGAACTTGGTAGAACAGCGAGTGTGAGAAGCCTTAGCGCAATCGAAGAACGGGACATCCATTCGGACGGGTAGACCTTACCCGGAAGAATTCGACGCCGTCCAATACCGAAAGGCTTCGTACCACCTCGCGTTCAAGACCTTCGACGGAGCAGGAACCCCCGACGGCATGTTGCACACTTTCGTGCCGGTTGTTGCAATGCCGGCGGGAGCGATGCGTTACTCTTCCGACGGTTCGTCGGCGGTCGTCGGGAATCGCCTTCGGCGGTATGCGGAATTATCCGATGGCTCGGTGAAGACATTCTCGGAGCTAGAGAGCCTCTTCATCGAGCGATTTGCGGAGCTCGGCACCACATCACTATAGGTGATTTAGTGGTAGAGAAACAAAGGCCGAATGAAACTTTGGTGGATTACATACTTCGATGGAGAAACTTAAGCATGAAGTGTGAACCACAACTGCGAGAACAACATGCAGTCGGCATCTTGCTTAAGAGCATTCACGGCCCGATAGCACTTCTCCTCAAAGGATTCACTATTAAGACTTTTGAGAAGTTGTTAAGCAAGGCCGGAAGCTTGCAAGAAGAGGCGAAGCAATTGAGTTTTGCCGACAAGACAGACAAGCAGAAGCCGGTGAAGACCTTCGAAAAGAAATCCGGGATCATTGCAGCAGTTGATAAAGGCAAGCAACCGATGCAAATACCACCAGAACGGCCGCGGCAACCACAACGGAGTACCGGCAACCCCGGTCCGGCTATCGGTCGTCTCCGCGAGTATGAACAACCGCCTCGTCCGCAACGTACATTAAGGGAGCTTCGAGCGAGAGAATATCCGTTCAAAAATGAAGCGATGCCGAAAATGTTCCGTAGCCTAATGAAGACTCCGGATTTCCAGTGCCGGAACCTAAAAGACCGGAGGAAGTCAACAAGAAAGGTGATCCCAACTTTTGCCCCTACCATCGGATGCTTGGGCACAAGATAGAAGATTGCATTACCTTTAAAAGTTGGCTCAACGACAACCTTCGGAAAGGAAATATAACAATCCCGAAGGAGTACATGAAGGAACCCCAGAAAGGAGGTTCCGTCAATGTTATCTCAATCGATCCCGTCATTCCGATAGATCCCTATGCAACTGACGATGGATGGACTACCGCCTGGACGAGGTCTTCGAAGAAGATTTTAGATAGCATCCGAACCGCTTCGGTGCGAGCTTCAATTCAGAGTTCGAGACCTGTTAAACCGGTACTATCACTTGCGATAGAAGAACCACCTCAACAGGAGACGATTGAAGAAAAGAAGAAAATTGACGAAGAAGAGGGGACCGAGACTCCTAAGGCTAGACTAGGGGCTGCTTATCCTAGGATAGTTGTTTCCGATTCGGGGGAGAAATCCCTCGAACCTCGATTTTGTATGATTATCCGCTCACTTCGGTGGGATCATATAATGATAAGGGTGATGGCGTTGGCTACGTTTTGATCGTTTCTAACGATTACGTAACTAGCGACAATCCGGACATCGACTTCGATACCAACAACAATTCTTAAATCATACACGATCTCGACGAGCAAAATAACGAAGAAGACATCCATCAAGGAGGCTACGAGAGTTCAACAAGCAACGGATCTATCTGTGAGTTTCGAGGAGCTCCAGTTACGATAGAGTTAGAGCCTTCGATTTTGAAGATAATCCGGAAGAGCCCGTCATTCCGATTCGGGAGGAGACACCGACAAGTTCGACACTAGATTCGGAAGAAATTACGAAGTCAACTTGAGAAGTGGAAAAGTTCTACCTCCAAGAATGGGTCCAAAAGACAAAGGAAAGCGGGTGGTTGTTCAAGAAGAACCAACCCCGGCGGAAGAAATACCCATTCGAGAAGAAGCCGAGACGCATGAGAACAAAGTGGACTACAACGTGCTAGCCCATCTTAGGAAACTACCGACCAGACCGAGCATTTACGATGCTCTCATCTTATCAAAGGAGATGAGAGAAGCTCGATCAAGGCCTTACTTGATCCAGAAATTCGCTTAGCTCAAATGGCCGGAGATTCCTTAGATGAGGTTTGCTCGTTAAAGGAACGACGAGGCGTTACCTTCACGGACAATGACCTACTACTTGGGACGACGAGATCACAACCGACCATTGTACATCTCGGTTACAATCGGAAAATTTACACTCTCCGGAGTATTGGTGGATCCGGGAGCATCAATCAATATAATGAGTCTTCGAACACTAGCATACTTGAAATTGATGCTCGTGAGCTAGAGGCCGACAAAATGTTATTAAGAGGATTCGACCGGAAAGGAGAAAGAGCCCTCGGGTCGATAACGCTACTAATGAAGACCGGTGACTTAGCAAAGACAACCGCAAAATTTCACATAATTGATTCGAAACATCGTTCAACGCTCTGCTCAGGCCGACCGTGGATACATGAAAACGAGGATGGTACCATCATCTCGCATCGGTGCATCGAATACTATGATGGAGGGGAACGAGTGCATCAAAGGCGACTTACAACCATTCTCCGTACATGAAATTGAAATCCATGAAGATGCGGCTTATTATGCACCACCAAAGAAAACAATCTTCTCCGGAGATACCGTAACAAATGAAGCAAAGAAAGTTCGGGACAACGAAGAACCTGAAGTTCTAGTCCAACAGTCACTCGCCACTCCCTTCCGGCGAGATGGTGAAGGTTTCTCCACAACTCGCATCCGAGGTTGAGGCCGGGGACGAGGTCGTGGTAGAGACGTTAGGACGGTTGGACAGAGGAAACCAGCCATCAATCTTGATTGGGAAGATGGTTCTGAAGAAGAAAAAGAAATCAAGTAAGAAGCAGCGACAATAAGTCAGAAGAAGCCGCAATTCAAGATCTCTCTCGAAGATGAGAAGAACGAAGAATACAAATCAATGTACGAGAAGATTAACCACTACGTACATACTATGACCCTAACCTCGATCCATTCTAATAAGATCGAGGTTATGGTGGTCAAAGAGGTACGTAACGACGGTGCAAAGCCAATCAAACTCTACCGTGGTGCTTCTTCCTCCAAAACTGAAAATCATGTACAATTCGAAGATGTCACTTCATCAGAATTAATGGAATTACCTTTTGAGTGGTACTCTCCCTGTGTTCAAAATTTAATTCAACGTGGTTTCTTACCTCGACAATGGACAAAAGGCCAATCACA
>JAKZJZ010003003.1:0-11683 GCA_022702705.1 Papilionanthe hookeriana x Papilionanthe teres | reverse complement strand
AAAGAAATAGTAAAACCAGGGATTGATGTGTGAGCATAAGGGAGAGATGGAAAGAGGGTGAGATAAAAATATAGAAAGAAGAGAGACTTAAGGAAGGGAGGGTGCGAGACGGAGATATAGAGGGGATATGGAGATAGCAAGAGGGCAAGAGGGCGATAGAGAGAGAGACTAAATTAATGAGAGGGAGAGATGGAGGGAGGAAGAGAGTGAGAGATGGTTGGAAAGAAAGAGTGAGTAAAGTGATAAGAGAGAGTGATAAAAGAGAGCAAGAGTACGTGTGTATGAGAGAGAAGAGAGAAAAAAATTGATAAAGCATAAATAGAGAAAATATCAAGGAGGGAGAGAGAGAAAGAGAGAGACAGAGGGAGGGAGTGAGTGAGATTGAAGAGAGTGGGAGTGAGAGAGGAAGGGAGGGTGAGAGATAAGAGAGAGTAATGGAAGATATAGAGAGAAAGTTAGAGTGAGGGAGAGAGTGGGAAGAGAATGAGATTTAGTGGGAGAGAGAGGAGAGTTGAATTGGAAGTGAGTGTGAGGGAGAGAGTGTGTGTGAGAGAGAAAGAGAGCGTGGAAGAGGCAGAGTAGGAGGGAGGGAAGCAAGTGAGGGGGAGAGAGGGAGAGAAATATTGAGTGTAGAGTGAGCAAATGAAAAGAAAGTAAGAGAGAGTGAACATTGAGTGAGAGAGAGAGGAAGTGAGGGAGCAAGAGCAAGAGTGAAACTGAAGGGAGAGAAAGAGAGAGCAAGAAAGGGATAGAGTGTGAGAGAGAAATAGAGTGTAAAGAGAGTGACTGAAGAGATAACGTGAGAGAGGAAGACAGTGAATCAGTAGAGAAAAGTGTATGTGAGAGAAGAGAGCAAGAGAGAGAGATAGAGAAAACGAGGGGGAAGGGAGTGAATGAGTGAGTGCAAGAGGAGAGGAGAGATGAGTTAGATAGGGAGGGAGGCATAAAGAGAGGGAAGGAGGGATTGAAAGAGGGAGGGATCGAGGAGGTAAGAGAGATGTATGAACAAAAATGATAAATAATGAGATGGATATAAGGGGAGAGAGCAAGATGTGAAAGCAATTGAGAGAGTGTGTGTGGGACGGGGAGTGAAAGATAGAGGGAGAGAAAGAGTGAGTAAAGAGAAAGGAGGGAAATAGAATTATGACCAAGAGAGCGATAGAGAGGAGACAAATGAGAGCAAAGAAACAATAAAGAGAGATGAAATATAGAGTGAGAGAGAACAAGAGAGGGAGTGAAGAAAGAGATCAAAGAGCGAGAGAGGCGGAGAGAGAGGGAGGGAAAGAAGCAAGAGAGGGGGAGAGAGATTGAGTTTAGAGCGAGTAATTGAAAAGAAAGTAAGAGAGAGTGAACATGGAGTGAGAAAGAGGAGGAAGCGAGGGAGCAAGGTGAGAGTGAAACTGAAGAGAGAGAAAGATAGAGCAAGAAAGGGAGAGCAAGAAAGTGATATAGTGTTAGAGAGAAATAGATTACAGAGAGAGTGACTGAAGAGATAATGTGAGAGAGGAAGAGAGCGAGTCATAGAGAAAAGTGCAAGTGAGAGAAGAGAGAGCAAGAGAGAGAGACTTAGAGAGAGAGATAGAGAAAACGAGGGCAGAAGGGAGTGAATGAGTGAGTGTAAGAGGAGAGGAGAGAGGAGTTAAATAGGGAGGGAGGCATAAAGAGAAGGAGGGATTGAAAGAGGGAGGGATCGAGGAGGTAAGCGAGATGTATGAACAAAAATGATAAATAATGAGATGGATATAAAGGGATATGAGCAAGATGTAAAAGAAATTGAGAGAGTGTGTGTGAGGGAGGGGGAGTGAGAGATAGAGGAAGAGAAAGAGTGAGTAAAGAGAGAGAAGAGAGGGAGATAGAATTATGAGCAAGAGAGCGATAGAGAGGAGACAAATGAGAGCATAGAAACAATAAACAGAGATGAAATACAGAGTGAGAGAGAGAGAGAACAAGAGAGGGAGTGAAGAAAGGGATCAAAGAGTGAGCGGGAGAGAGAGGGTAAGGAAGAAATAGAGAGAGAAGAGAGACTTAAGGAAGATAAAGAAAAATATAGTGAGTGAGAGTTAGAGAGAGGGAGATATAGAGGGAGATATGGAGAGAGATGGAGGGAGAGAGGGAGTTAGAGAATAAAGAGCAAAACGAGGGAGTGCGAGAGAAAGATATACAAGGAAATTGTGAGATTGTGAGAATAAGAAAGGAAAAGAGAGTGAGATATATGGAGAGAGATAGAGAGCGAGGGAGGGAGTGAAAGAGAGGGGGAGAAAAGGAAGATATGTGTGAAAGAAGGTGAGAAATAATGAGAGAGAGTGAAGAGGTAGAGAGAGAAAGACAGGGACAACTAAGAGTGGAATTGAAAGATAGAGAAGTAGGGAGAGAAGGAGAGACAGTGTGTGAGGGATAGAGTGAGAACAAAAGAGAGAATAGAGGGTATCATAAGAGAGAGAGATATAATAGAGAGTGTGAGAGAGACATGAGTGGTAAAGAGAAAGCAATAGAGATATAGAGGGACCTACGCCCTCTCTTTATCTATTTCACACTCTCTATTCTCTCTTTCACTTTCTCTTCCCCACTCCCTTTCTTTTTTCAATCTCACTTTATTTTACTGACGCTCTTTCTCTTCCTTACTCTCTCTTCTTATGTCTACCACACTCCCTCACTCCCCCTAACTTTCACTAACTCACTTTCTCTCTCTAGCTTCCCCCTCTCGCCTTTTTCCATTTCTACTATCTCTCTCTCTCTCACTAACTCTCACGAACACATTCTAACTTACCCCTCTTTCTTTCTCCCTCTTCCACTCCTCTTCCACCTCCTCTCCCTCCCTCTCTCTTTGCCATGCTTTCTCTCTCTCTCTCTCTCTCTCTCTCTCTCATTTCTATATCTTCCTCTTTATGCCCCTTGCACTCCATGGCGTCATCCCTACTATTCTTTCAAAATCATACCTTCTCTCACTTTTTCTCTCTCTTAATCTCTTTAGTTCCCTTCTTTGCTCTCTTTTTGTCTCTTCCCTTGCTCTACATTTTCTTCTTGCTTTTCTTCCTCCCCATCTCCTTTTTCTCCTATCTCTCTCTTACTCCCTCTCCCAAACTATCTCCTTCTCACTCTCCCTACCTCTCTCTCTTCCTCTCTAGACCTTTCTTATAATCTATATGTATATATATTCTCTCCCTCTCTCAAAATATCTCTGTCTCCCTATTTATTTTTCTCACTCTCTCTCACTTGTTATATTCCTCTCCTATTTGTTGTCTCTCTTTTATGTTGGTCTCTCCCTATCTCCCGTTCTCTCCCTCTATCCCAAACTTCCTCTCTATTGCTTCCATCTCTCCCAATGTCTGGACGGAGAGATAAAGGGTGAGGTTGTGTGTTAGAAAGAGGGAAGAAGAGAGAAAGGGACAAAGAGACGAGAGAGAGAAATAGAAGAGAAAGATTTAGAGAAGATTGAGCAAGAATAGAGAAAGAGAAAGCAAATAAATAGTGAGAAAGATAGAGGAAGGAGCAAAGTAGCAAAAAAGAGTGAAGGAAGATAAAGAAAGAGAGAGTGAGCAAGAGGGAGAATAAGAGAATTAGAGAGAACGATGAAGAGAGAAGAGAAAGAGGGAGAGTCAGGGAGGGCATGTGGAGAGATCTTGATAGAGAGGGGGAGGAAAGTGAGATAAATAGAGAAAGAGAGAGTGGGGGCGAAGGAAGAGAAAGAGTGAGAAAAGGTGAGAGAGAATAGAGAGTGAGAGCAAGATGACGATAGAAAGAGGAAGAGAGAATAGAGATTGTGAAAGGATTAAGAGTGAGAGTGAAGCTAAAAAAAGAAAGTGAGGGAAGAGAGAGTAAGAGAAAGGGAGCAAGAGAGAATGATAGATGGAGCAAGAGAGAGGGAGAGAGAAAGGGTGAGAGAGAGTAATAAAGAAAGATAGAGAGAGAGAAGAAATTAAGAGTAAGAGTGAGAGTGAATTTAAAGAGAGTGAGGGAGCCAAGAAGGGGAGAGAGACAAAAAGCGAAAGAAACAGAGAAAAAAATAGAGAGTAAGGTAAGAGAGGGAGAGGATGTAATAAACATAAGAGAGAAGAGTGGGTGAGAAAGAAAAGAGATAGAGAATGAGAGGAAGGTAGAGTGAGATAGAGTGATTGATATAGGCAGACAAAGAGAGAGTAACAAGAGGAAGAGAAACATGATGGAGAGTGAGATGACATAGTGAGAAAGGAAGAGAGGGAGAAAGAGAGATAGAGGGAAAAAGTGAAAAGAGTAAGAACATTGCAAGAAATAGTAAGAAAGCATGAGAGAGAAAAAGAATAGAGTGAGAGATATAGTAAGAAAGGGAGAGACTGAGAAAGAGAGATATAAGGGAGAGAGTGAGAACGGGGAAATAGAGGAAGAGAGAAAGAGATTGAAGACAGTGAGAGAGAGAGAGAGAGCGCATGAAAGATTTAAGATGGAGAGAGGGTAAGTGAGAGATGAAATGATATTGAGCAAGATGTAGATAGGAAGCAAGGGGCAGTGGGTGGAGAGAGAGAGAGAGGGAGAGAGATTGAGATTGAGAGAGTGGGAGTGTGAGAAGAGGGATGGAGGGAGGGGAAAGAAAGAATGAGGGAGAGTGAGAGAGATATAGAGAGAAGAGAAAGTGAGGGAAGAGGCATAAAAAGAAATAGAGAGAGTGAGGGAGAGTATGAGTGGTAAAAAGAAAGTGATAGAGAGATAGAGGGAGGTTGTGACACAGAAATAGAGAGAAGAGAGAAGAAGCAAGAGAGAGGAATGGTAGAGAGCTATGAATAAAATGAGAGGGAAGCAGGGAGATGGATTAAATGCAAGAGGAGAGAGAGGGAAGAGTGATAGGGGAAAGGGAGAAAGAGAGGGAAGGAGGGATTGAGATAGCGAGGGAGAATAAGAGAACATGTTAAAAGAAGAGAAGGAGATAGGAAGATGGAGAGGGAGTGAGGGAGAGAGATTGAGATAGAGAGTGTGGGATGGAGGGTAGCGGAGGGAGACAATGAGAGAGAAAGGATGAGAGAGAGGGAGAGAAATGAAGAGGGAGAAAAAGAGAGAAATAGAGAAAAATGAAAATGAGAGAAAAAGAGCAAGAGAGAGGGAATAAGAGCGCGTGAAAAAGTGAGTGAGAGATAGGGAGACACAGGGAAGATAGAGCAAATGATAGTGAGTGAGAGGTTGATACAGGGAGATATTGAGGGATATATGGAGAGAGGGAGGGAGAAAAGACATAGCAAGAGATTGAATTAATGAAAGAGGGAAAGAGGGACAAAGGAAGAGAGTGAGAGATGGTTGGAGAGAAAGAGTGAGTAAAGCGATAAGAGAGTGATAAAAGAGAGTACGAGAGAGTGTGCCAAAGAGAGCAAGAAGAGAGAAATAGAGAAAGAAAACGTGATAGAGCATAACTAGAGAAAAGAGCAAGAGAGGAAGAGAGTGAGGAAGAGAGAGATGGATGGAGGGAGTTAGAGGGATGAAAGAGAGTGGGAGTGAGAGTGAAGGAAGATATGGAGAGAGAGTGAGAGAGATGGAGAGAGGGGATACAAAATGAGATTAAGTGGGAAAGAGAGGTGGTATGAATTGGAAGAGAGTGAGAGGGAGAGAGGGGGAGAGTTTGTGAGAGAGGAAAGAGAGAGCAAGAGAGCGAGAGAGAGGGGGAAGGAATGAAGGGTGTGGGGAAGAGTGGGAGAGAAAGATTGAGAGGAGAGAGAGGAGCGAGCACAATAGAAGAGAGAGTAAGTGACAGAGAGTAAACATGGAGCGAGAAAGAGAGAGGGAATGAGGGAGTATGTGGAATAATGAAACTGAAGATATAGAAAGAGGGAAAAAGAAAGGGAGAGTGTGAGAGAGAAAGGAGAGAAGAGAGGGTGAGGGAAAAGAGAGCAGGAGAGAGGGAGAGGGTGAGTCAGCAAGAGAGGGACAAGAGGCAGGGAAATAAAGAGAGTAGGAGAAAGAAAGGGATGAAAGGAGTGAATGAGGGAGGGAGAGCGAGAGAGTGGAGGTGAGGGTTAAAGTAAGTGTGGAAGAGAGACATAAGAGAGGGTTAGAGAGAGATTGAAAGTGCTGGAATAGAGAGTGAGAGAGAAAAGGAAAGTGTGGGTAAGAAAGAGAGATAAAAGGTGGTATTAAGAGGGTTTGAAGAGAGAGCATGAAAGAGAAAGGAAGAGAGAATGGAAGGGACAGTGAGTGAGAAAAGAGACTGAGAGAAGATCAAACAAGAGTAAGTGAGTGAGGGCTAAAAAGTGCGGGAGAATAAAAGATTGTTGAGAGAGAGAGGGAGACAGAGAGGGATAATGGGAGGGAGAGGGAGGGGGAAAGAGAAGAGATAAAATGAGAGAGGGAGGGATAGATGGAAGTGAGATGGGAGAGATAAAGTGGGGGATGGTGTGACAGAATGTATGATAAATAAAAGAAGAGAGAGCAACAAAGGAGTGTGTAAATGAGAGTATAAGATATAAAAAGAGAATAGAGTGTGATAAAGAGAGATTAAGAGAATTTAAAAGAGAAAGGGAAAAAAGAGTGAGAGAGAAAAAACAAAATGTTAACAAAGAGTGAGATAGAGAGAAAGAAATGGAACTAACTAGGGTGAGAGGGAGAGAGATTAAGAGAGAGTGAGTGTGTGTAAGAGTGTGCGAGATGGAGAGAGAAGAGTGCACAACATGAGGGAGACCTAGGGAGTAGGAGTGAAAGTGGAGCTGAAGAAAGTGGCGAAATAGTGTGTAAGAGAAAGGGTGCAAGAGATAATGATAGATGGAGCAAGAGAGAGAGGGTTTGGGAGGGTGGGAGTGAGGCAGAGAGAGAGGGAGAAAGAAAGGGAGAGAGATGGCAAGAGAGAAAGAAAGAGAGGAGAGAGGGCGTAAAAATGAGAGTGAAATTGAAGAGAGTGAGGGAGCTAGGAAGGGGAGAGAGACAAAATGAGAGAAATAGAGAAGAATAGAATGCGAGTTAAGCGAAGAAACATAGGGCAAAATAAGGAGAAGTGTGGAAGTAAATATCAATAAGAGAGAAGAGGGGGAGAAATAGAAGAGATAGAGAATGATGGAAGGTAGAGATATAAAGTGATGGATATAGAGATAAAGAGTAAGTAAAGAGAGAAAAGAGAGCAAGAGAGAGCAAGTGAGTGAGAGAGAGAATCAAAAGAAAAAGTGAGAGACATAGTGAGAAATGGAGAGTGAGAAAGAGAGATAGAAACCAAGAGTAAATTGAGAAAAATCTTTCTTTTTCTTCTTGATCCCCCCTTTTTCACTCCCTCCTTCCCTCTCTTTCTCCATCTCTCCCTATCCAACATCTCTCTCCTCTTGCACTCACTGATTCACTCGCCCTCCCTCCCTCGCATTTTCACTATCACTCTCTCTCATTCCATTTCTGTCTCACTCTCTCTCCCATTCCTCCAGTTTACTCTTCAATCCTTATGTTCACTCCCTCTCGTGCTCTCTCTCAATCTCTATTTCATCTCTCTTTCTTAATTTCTTGCTCTCTTTTGTCCCCCTCTATCACCCACTCTTCAATCTATATTGATCTTCTTCTATCACCCTCTCTTCTCTCTCTTCACTCCCTCTCTCTATCCGTCTCACTCTCTCTCACTCTCCCTGCCTCACCACTCTCTCTTATTTTCTCTCGGATCTTGCTCTGTCCCCTCTTATTCATCTCATTATTTCTTATTTTCTCTCATATATCCCTATACCCTCCTCTATCCCTACCCCTTTTAATCCTCACATCCCTATCTTTCTCGTATTCTGCCATCTCTCCCTAGCTACCTTTCTCACTTTCTTACGTCCTCTCTTGCCTTCTAGATATTTTTCTTTCTCCAATTTCTATCTTGCACCAACTCTTTCTCCTCCCTCTCCTTACTCATTATTTCTTTACGTTTGTCTCTTACTATCTCCCTCACACACACTCTCTCATTTGCTCTCACATTTTGCTCTCTCCCCTCATATTCATCTCATTATTTCATATTTTCTCTCATACATCTCTCTTTCCTTCTTGATACCTCCCTCTTTCACTCCCTCCTTCACTCTTTTGTCTTGCTCTCCCTATCTAGCTCCCTTCTCTATCTCCTCTTGCACTAACTCATTCACTCCTTCTCCCTCCCTCTTGTTTTTTCCATCGCTCTCTCATTCCCTCTCTCTCGCTCTCTCTTCTCTTACTCTCATTTTTCTCTATTTCTCTTTCTTCTTTCCCTTTCTCTCTCCCTCCCTCATTCTTTCTCTCCTATTCTCTCCATCCGCTACCCTCCCTCTCACCCCCTCTCTCCTTCTCCATCCCCCTCTCTTCTCTCCTTCTCACTCATTCTCTTACTCTCACTTCAAATCTGAATCTTGCTCACAATTTTTTGTGCTCTTTTCCTCTCTCACTTCCTATCTCCCTCTCTTAAAGCTTTCTTGCTCTCTCTTAGTCTCTCACTCCCTCCCACTCTTTAATCTCTCTCCTTCACTCCCTCTATCTCCCCCTTCCTCACTCTCTCCCTTACTCTTGCCATCTATCACTCTCTTTCTCACTTTATCCCTTTCTTACTCTGTCTCGCACTTTCTATAATGTTTCTCTCTCACTCTCTTTTTCTCTCTTTTCTATCTCTTCACTTATGTTCCTATATCCATTACTCTAACTCTCTCTCCCTTCCTCTCATTCTCTTTCTTCTCTCTCTTGCCCCCTTTTTCTTTGTCATTTCTTATTACTTTTTCTCCTTCCTTCCCTCTCTCCCTCCCTCCCTCCTTATTTTGCTCTCTTCTTCTCTCCATGTCCCTCTCTCATTCCCTCTCTCATTCTCTCTCTTTCCTCTCTCTCTCCCTCTCCTTTAACTCTTTACGCACCCTTTCAACTATATTTATCACTCTAACTCTCTCTCCCTTCCTCTCATTATCTCTCTCTTCTCTCTCACCCCCTCTTCTATGTCATTTTTTATTTCTTTTTCCCGTTTGTCTCTCTTTCCTTCTCTTTCCTCACTTCCATTCTTTCTCTATTTCTCTCTCTCCATTCCTTGCTCCCTTACTCTCTTTAATTTTTCTCTCACACTTACTCCCTCACTCGCCTTCTCTCTCTTTATCTCTTGTACTCTCTCTCCCTTTCTCTCTCTGTTTCTCTCTCTTACTTTGCCTCCCTATCTCACTCTTGCTCTTGTTCTCCTACTCTCTTTTCACCCACTCTCTCTCTTTAGCTTTACTGACACTCCTACTCCCTCTCTTTATCTCTTTCACACTCTCTAGACTCTCTTCCACTTTCTATCGCTATCTCGCTCCCACACTTTATTTACTTTCAACTTCTCTCTTACACTTATCACTCTTTCACTTCCTCTATAACCCTAATATTTTTCTCTATTTTTCTCACTTCCCTCCTTCATCGCTCTCTCTAACATTCTCTCCCACTTTCCTTTCCTGGCTCTCTCTATCACTCTTACTTGCTCTCTTTCTCACCCCCATTTTGTTTGTCTCTCTCTCTCTCAATTTCTCTCCCCTACTCTACCTCTCTATCACCGTCTCCCTCTTTCTATCATTCTCTTCTCTCCTAATTTCTCTCTCACTCACTCTCTCCTTCTGTCACTCCTTACCTCACTTCAACTTTGCTCACTCCCTTCTTCTCTCTTTCTCACTCTTTGTTATCTCTCTCTCACTTACTCTCTATGCTGCTGCTCCATCTTTTCTAAGTATTTCTCTTCGTCCATCCTCCCACTCTCTCTCCTCTCTCTCCCCTCACTCCCTCCAATTCTCGCTTATGCTTTCCACTATATCTCTAACACACTTCCCTCCCTCTCTTTCTTTATAACTCCTCTCTCTCACTCTTTATCATCCATTCATTGCTTTCCCTCTCTCTCCCATTCTCACTCACTCTCTCTTGCTTAGAGCTCATTATTTCTCTCTCACACAATCTCTCCCTCTCTTGCTCCCTCTTCCTCTTCAATCTTTCTCACGACCTCTCTTTACCTCTCCATTTATTTCTCTTTACTACGCATGCTCTCTCTTACACTTTCTATTAAATCTCTCTTTCTCAGTCTTTTGCTCTCTTATGTTGCCTTTTATTCTCTCTTTTTCTCACACCCTATCCCTTGCTCTCTCTAGCTCTCCCTATCTCACATTCTCTCTTCCCATCCCCCACTTCCTCTCTATTGCTTCCATCCCTACTAATGTCTGGATGGAGAGAGAAAGGGAGAGATTGTGTGTGAGAAGTAGGAAAGAAGAGAGGAAGGGACAAAGAGAGGGGAGAGAGAAATAGAAGAGAAAAGTTAGAGAAGAGTGAGCAACAATAGAAAAAGAGAAAGCAAATAAATAGTGAGAAAGAGCGAGGAAGAGAGCAAAGTAGGAAGAGAGAGTGAGATAGATAAAGGGAGAGAAAGAGAGTGAGGAAAGATACAGAAATTGAGAGTGAGTAAGAGAGAATAAGAGAATTAGAGAGAGTGAGAGAGTAATGAAGAGTGAGAAGAGAAAGAGGGAGAGCAGAGGAGAAAAAGCGGAGAGAGTTTGAGAGACAGAAGGAACGGTGGGATGTGAGAAAAATAGAGAAAGAGAGAGTGGGGGGTAGAGGAAGAGAAAAGGTGAGAAGAGTAAGAGAGAAGGTGTAAGAGAATAGAGAGTGAGAGCAAGATGACGATAGAAATAGGAAGAGAGAATAGAGATTGTGGAAGAGATAAAGAGAGGGAGTAAGAGTTAGAGTGAAGCTGAAGAAAGAGAATGGAAGAGAGAGTAAGAGAAAGGAAGCAAGAGAGAATGATAGATGCAGCAAGAGAGGGAGAGTAAGGGGAGTGGAAGGGTGAGAGAGAGAAATAGAGAGAGAGAGAGAGAAGAGAATGAGAGTAAGAGTGAGAGTGAAATTAAAGAGAGTGAGGGAGCCAAGAAGAGGGAGAGAGACAAAAAGAGAATGAAACAGAGAGGGAAATAAGGGAGGGAGGAAAAGTAATAAATAATAAGAGAGAAGAGTGGGAGAGAAAACAAAGAGATAGAGAATGAGAGGAAGAGAGAGCAATAGGTGAGAGAGAGAAACATGTTAAAGAGTGAGAGACATAGTGAGAAAGGAAGAGAGGGAGAAAGAGATATAGAAGGAAAGAGTAAAGAGAGTGAGAAGATAGAAAGAGATAGTAAGAAAGCAATAGAGAGATAAAAAGAATAGAGTGATAGACATAATAAGAAGGGAGAGAGTGAAAGAGAGAGATATAGAGGGCAAGAGTAAGGGAGAGAGTCAGAACGGGGGAGACAGAGGGAGAGAGTGAGAGATTGAAGACATTGTGGGTGAAAGAGAGAGAGAGCATGAAAGATTTCAAAGGGAGAGAGGAAATAATATTGATCAAGATGGAGATAGGGAGCAAGAGGGCAGTGAGTGGAGAGGGGGAGAGAGGGAGAGAGATTGAGATAGAGAGAGTGGGAGGGTAAGTGGGATGGAGAGAGGGGAAAGAAAGAATGAGGGACAGTGAGAGAGATATAGAAAGAAGAAAAAGTGAGAGAAGAGGGGTAAAAAGAAAGAAAACGAGAGAGTGAGGGAGAGCATGAGTGGTAAAAAGAAAGAGATAGAGAGACAGCGAGATGCTGTGAGAGAGAAATAGAGAGAGTAGAAAGAGAGAAGAGAGAGCAAGAGAGAGGAATGGGAGAGAGCGATGGAGAAACTGAGAGGGAAGGAGGGAGATAGATTAAGTGTAAGAGGAGAGAGAAGAGTGATAGGGAGAAAGAGAGAAAGAGAGGGAAGGAGGGAGGGATTGAGATAGAGAGGGAGAGTAAGAGAATGAGTTAAAAGG
>JAKZJZ010003002.1:0-11688 GCA_022702705.1 Papilionanthe hookeriana x Papilionanthe teres | reverse complement strand
CCCCCCCCCCCCCCCCCCCCCCCCCCCCCCCCCCCCCCCCCCCCCCTCTCTCTCTCTCTCTCTCTCTCTCTCTCTCTCTCTCTCTCTCTCTCTCTCTCTCTCTCTCTCTCTCTCTCTCTCTCTCTCTCTCTCTCTCTTTTCACTATTAATTAAATAAATTAAATAAATTAAATTAAATTAAATTAAATTAATAATTAATTAAATTAAATTAAATTAAATTAAATTAAATTAAGAAATTAAATCAAATAAATTGAATTGAATTAAATTAAATCAAATCAAACTAAATTAAACCAAATTAAATTAAATTAAAATAAATTAAATTAAATTAAATTGAATTAAATAACCTCACTTAAGACATGAAGAAATAAATCTAAAATAACTTGAACACTATTCCAAACTTAAATCATTAATTTGAACTTAAATTCAATCACAAATCATTAAATATCATTTTGCCTTTAGGAGCTTTAGTTATCATAACTCCTAAATATAACATTAAAATGAAATGTTACTTCACTTATAGGACATTCAAATGTCCTAGTTCACCGAGCAAGTTAACAAAACTTGAAAACCTCTGACGATCGATTCATTTACACAATTAAATTCATTTCGACTTAAAACAATCCTAGAAATATCGAAAAGATGTTTAAGATTCTTCTTAAGCACTTCCTCAATATGATAGGATATTTACAAGAACAATCGAACTTAATTGTTCTTTGATGAAGAAAATCGTCTTCAAACCAAAAACACAAAGAACCTAGACGTCATAGAGAAACGACTAGCTATAGGATTAGGAATTTGGTAGAAAACCATAAACCTTTCCCTTAGCTTTACCTAGGAACTTGCTTAAATATTCTAACCGTGTTTTAAGTGCACTTGGATGACGGGAAGACCCTCCGTGTACGCTTTTATTTTATTGCAATTTATTTTATTGCAATTTATTTAATCGCATCGCACTTATTTTTCTTGCATGATAAACAACAGCTTGCATGAAAACCGACACCTTTAGGACGTAAACCAAAACCGAAACCCAAAACTAAAATAAAAGACACTACAAGATAAAATTCACCTCCACAACATTTCAAAATATAAGACAACTCAAAATTTAATCACAAACAGAACACAAAACTACAATTACAACTAAATTAAAACGTCTTGTCGGATGATCGGGAATACCTCGGATGATGTAACCTACGTGTTGCTAACGGGATTTCCCACGGTCTAAATGAAAGTGTGGAACTCATTTAGCTGAGTTTAGCAAATTCATCCGGACTAAGTGAATCCGATAAAAATAATGATGCCGGAAGGATGGAACCGTGGATCTTAACCGGTGTCGTTATAATCAACTTTAAGATTTGTTTTAATTAAAACACAAAAAACACTTGGAAATTAAGACTTCTCTAAACCGAACACTTCTCTCATCTCTTGATTTATGATTTCTAAAACTAAACCTCTCGCAACAACAAGGAGCTCGGAGCATGGTGAGCAAGACGGCCATCGTCGTCGCAAGAAACTCGAACCTACTTCAAGCAAAACTTTCTTAGAATTAAATAACAAAGCCATAGGACTTCGAGGTAGTTTCGCCTAGTGCAACATAAATCCTCAACTCTTCGTTAGGCATTTGCATCGCAAATTAAGCCCTAACCGGTCTTAAGATTCCGAGGTAGTCGTCCGATACGACATAAACCCTCATATCTTCTAGTGCAATTTGTATGATTCTATCATATAAATATAAGCCCTAATTAACTAAATTGGCAAGATTAAAACATTAAATAAACATTAGGACTTTCCTAAATCCAAGCCAAACAATAGGATAATCGGGAGATTACCGAAGTCCGCTTCGAATCCGTGATCTCTCCTACTTTTCTTCCTTTCGAATTCCCAAAATAAAAATGTTCCAAATTCGATCCATTCCCTATCGAAATTCCAAAATTCAACCCCTCGAAAACTTAAACTTCAAATTCTCGAGAGCAGAATTATCGATTATTATCGAGAGTTTTCTTAGGTGATTCCCATCACTTAAGATGTAATTAACTATAGGGGCTCGCCCTTATAGGGAACTTTAAGAACCTGTAATATAAACCCCGTTTAATAGTTTCATATTAAGCATGGGAATTTGTCGGCTTATAAAATTGGTTCGTTGACCAAACGGATGTCACAAACCTTTCTAGTTTATTTAATCGAGCCCCATTATCAAGCAAAGGTGTCTATTCTTCGGATAGATACACGGTTTGTGGTGCGGCGCTCGTTTATATAAACTATTCTGGATGTGAGATCAGTTTGATTTCATATCTTAAAATTTTCAAATTTAAAATTATTTTCAAAATCAAATACTACTTTTCAAATTATTTATTTAAATTAAATTAAAATTCGCCGACAATTTTTGTAGACGACTCTCTTTTCAAAAATACAACACTCAACCTAAAAATATGCCGACAGTGACCTACTAAATTTTTCTCTAACGCTGGGGGTGTTTGAGAGGAGTTCATTCCGTATTGAACTATTTTCTTTGAAAGGGAAGAAATTTGAGAGATTATATTTTCCAACCAGTCTCTAAATCAGATTATTCCTAAAATGAGATCTTCCATCAGTTATGATCACTCTCAGCATTTCATATCCTGTAAAATAGTTTTCATTAAAATTTTTGTAATAATCCGAGCATCACATCTAGGTAAAGCAATTGCTTCGATCCATTTTAAGATATAATCAACAACAACCACTATATATAGATTTTTAAATGAAACAAGAATGGTCCCATAAAATTCAATCTCCATATATCAAAGATCTCAACTTCTAAAGCAAAGTTTAGAGGAATTTCATTTCTTCTATAAATATTACCTACTCTCTGACATTGATCACATGATTTTATATATTTATATACATCCTTAAAAGAAGTAGGCCAATATAATCCAGATAGTAAAATCTTATAAGCAGTTTTATAAGTACCAAAATGTCCTCCAAATTCTGAATCATGACTGTTGACCTCATTTTACAATGAGTCAATAACCTTATGACCTAAAAAGTCAACTTTGGTCAAATTGGTCAAACCTGCACCTATCGACCTACCCCGTTGATCCCATAGGTCAACCTTTGACCTAAAAAGTCAACATTGGTCAAAATGGTCAAACTGCACCCAACGACCAACCCCGTCGACCCCATAAGTCACCCTTTTGACCTAAAAAGTCAACATTGGTCAAAATGGTCAAACCCGTACTCCAATGACTCAACCCTGCTGACTTCATAGGTCAACCCTTTTGACCTAAAAAGTCAACTTTGGTCAAATCGTCAAAACCATACATAATGACGTACCCTCGTTTACCCCATAGTCAACCTTATGACCTAAAAAGTTAACTTTGGTCAAATTGGTCAAACCGTACCTAATGACCTAACCTTGTCTGACTCCATAAGTCAACCTTATGACCTAAAAGTCAACTTTGGTCAAATCCGGTCAAACCAGCATCTAATGACCTACCCCGTCGACCCATAGATCAACCTTATGACATAAAAAGTTAACTTTGGTCAAAATGGTCAAACCAGACCCAATGGCCAACCTTGTTGACCACATAGGTCAACCTTTTGACCAAAAAAGTCAACTTTGGTCAAATTGGTCACACCAGACCTAATGACCTACCCTGTTAACCCCATAGGTCAACCTTATGACCTAAAATAGTAAACTTTGGTCAAATTGGTCAAACCAGACCTAATGACCTACCCTGTTGACCCCATAGGTCAACCTTATGACCTAAAAAGTCAACTGTGGTCAAAATGGTCAAACCAGACCTAATGACCAATCCTGTTGACCCATAAGTCAACCCTTTCACCCAATGACACATTTAAAGCCCCACAATGACAAAATCACAAGTACTGGACATTTTAAAATTAAATTGATCAATTTGGGCTGACTTGGGTTAACCCAGGTTAAAATTGGTCAACACTTATTTATTTTGACTAAAATAGATAAAAATGAAATAAAAATCACAAAATTAATCAAATAATTAATTTCAAAATTATTTTGATTAATTAAAATGATTAATGATTTAATTTTCAATATTTTAATTAAATGACATAATTAATTAAAACGAAAATTAAATTAAAATCATAAAATGACAAAAATGATAAAATTAATCAATTAATTAAATTGAAATTATTTTCAATTAATAAATTGATTAATAAAATATTTTCCAACAATTAATTAAAATGGGAAATTAAAAAGAAATGAAATGACATATAACCTTCTCATAATTAATTAGGCTAAATTCATCTTAAGGCTTAAATAACACATAATTAAGACCACATTAAGACCACTTAGCCATGGGTTAATACCCATCATGATGCATGGGGTGAGGTGTCACTCTCTCCTTCACCCTAAGCCTCATTTAGCCATGAGGTGGCCGGCCAACATGAAGCCTCACCTCCCACCTCCCAAGCCACCCAATGGATGGAAAACAATGCATGAAACCCCCCCTTACCATGGTTAGAAGCAATGATGAGGGATGAGCTTGTGTGTCACCATTTGCCAAGCTTAAGAGATGAGGTGTAAGCTCCTTAAGAAGAGTAGAGGCAGCTCACCATGCACCTCTTACATGAGCCAATGGGTGAGAGACAAAACAATGAAGATCATCATGGAAAACATAGGGAGAAGCATCAATGCCTATCTTCAGCCAATTCCTTCACCCAATGGGCCGATAAAGGAGGTAACTACTCCCCTAGAACATCCTAAGCTAAGCTATAACCTCCCCTTGCTATAAATAAGACCCCATGGCCGAACCTAAGCAAGAAGGAAGAAAAATTAGTGGAGAACTATAGGCTGCCCAAATCCACCAGCTCCCAACATAAAAAGTCTTTCTAAGAGTCCCTATAATCTTTTAGATCAAATCCAAGCCATAGTTTCAGCTCTATTTGAGCCAATTTGACCAAATTTCAAAAACAACCCCAATTTAGGCACTTCATCAAAATTCCTCCCCAAGCCGGACTTCGCGATCAAATTGCCGCAAGAATAACCTTCCATTGGAGTCCTAGAAGGCAACCATAAGATCTGATCTAGCTTGATTTGCTTGTGGCAAAGGTATAGAATTTTTCTTTACAAAATAAATCATATTTTCGACATATCATCTCGTTATACTAGCCCGAAGTGTATCATCACCGTATGGATAGATACTTCTCATCCGCATGATCATTTTTTAAAAAAAATCACTCAATTTCATCAAGAAATGAGTGAGATATTGATGTTTAAAGTTTAACTGTATGAAATTTCCCGGAATTAAAATGGATTTATCACAGTACCGTCCGTTCCCGTGTTTTGGAACGGAGGGCGCCGATCGAACAACGCGTGTCCGCCGTTCTCGGCCGCCCGCACCGAATTTTCCCGCTCTTCGACGGCTCCGAGGACACGCGTCGCCGTGTGAGGAGTTTGGCGACGGGAAATTAATAAAAAATCCAGGAAACCTTAAATACTTCAAAAATCCATATCTTTTGATACAGAGGTCATAAAAATAAATTAAAAATACCTCTAGAAAGCTCTTGAAGAGGAGAAAATTATGAGACCAAAATCATAATTTTCTTCTCATTATTTAATTTTTAATAAATTAAATACTCTCTGGAGTATTTTAATTATTAAAAATTATTTATAAATCAAAAAATTATGAAATTTTGAGGCATTTATCTTTATGTTCTTAGGAACCTTCCATAATTTTTCCAAGGACAGAAAACATGGCTAGGACAATTTTCTTTAATTTTCAATTTTCTTTATAATTATTTCAAATAATAATTATAAAAATTGAAAATTAAGGAAAATAAAAATGCAAATGGCTAGAAATGATAGGGCAACAGTATAATAACCCTAAGAAAATTATTTCTAAGTCATAGAAATCATTTTGAATGGTATTTTGAAATTTAGGGTTAAAATCCTTTATTAATTAAGAAATTTTAATCCTAAAAATACCCCTTTATAAATTTAACCTATTTTCATCAACAATCAAAGTTTGAAAATGGTTCTAGTCTATGATAGACTAATGAGAAATTTCACTTGAGTCTAAAATGACCAAATTGGACTTAACTAAATTTAAAATAACATTTAAACTCATTAGGTTTAATATAAAAATTAAATCTTAATTAAGTTTAAAGACACACTAAACTTAACTAAACAAAATCAAATATTTTAATTAAGTTTAAAGACATAATAAACTTAATTAACTAATTAAACCTTACTTAAATTAGGTTTAATATAAAAATTAAATCTTAATAAAGTTTAAAGACATATTAAACTTAATTAATCAAAATTAAACCTTTTAATTAAGTTTAAAGACATAATAAACTTAATTAACCCATTAAACCTTACTTAAATTCGATTTAATATAAAAATTAAATTTTAATTAAGTTTAAAAACATATTAAACCTAATTAATCAAAATTAAACCTTTTAATTAAGTCTTAATTAAGTTTAAAGACATATTAAACTTAATTAATCAAAATTAAACCTTTTAATTAAGTTTAAAGACAAAATAAACTTAATTAGCCCATTAAACCTTACTTAAATAAGGTTTAATATAAAAATTAAATCTTAATTAAGTTTAAAGACATATTAAACTTAATTAATCAAAATTAAACCTTTTAATTAAGTTTAAAGACATAATAAACTTAATTAACCCATTAAACCTTACTTAAATTAGGTTTAATATAAAAATTAAATCTTAATTAAGTTTAAAGACATATTAAACTTAACTAATCAAAATTAAACCTTTTAATTAAGTTTAAAGACATAATAAACTTAATTAACTCATTGAACCTTACTTAAATTAGGTTCAATATAAAAATTAAATCTTAATTAAGTTTAAAGACATATTAAACTTAATTAACCTTCCTACACTAAGGTTTAATCAAACTTAAACCCTAATTAGGTCTAACCCATTAGACCTAATCAAACTATTAGACCTTAACTAATTAAGGTTTAAACAAACTTAAACCCTAATTAGGTCTAACCCATTAGACCTAATCAAACCATTAGACCTTAACTAATTAAGGTTTAATTAAACTTAAACCCTAATTAGGTCTAACCCATTAGACCTAATCAAACCATTCGACCTTAACTAATTAAGGTTTAATTAAACTTAAACCCTAATTAGGTCTAACCCATTAGAGCTAATCAAACCATTAGACCTTAACTAACTAAGGTTTAAACAAACTTAAACCCTAATTAGGTCCAACCCATTAGACCTAATCAAACCATTAGACCTTAACTAACTAAGGTTTAATCAAACTTAAACCCTAATTAGGTCTAACCTATTAAACCTAATAAAACTATTAGACCTTAACTAATTAAGGTTTAATTAAACATAAACCTTAATTAAGTCTAACTCATTAAGACTATTAAGTCATAACTAAGTAAGACTTAATCAAACACAAATCCTAATTAAGTCTACTACATTAGACTTAATTAATTATTAAACCTTAATCAACTAAGGTCTAATTAAATCCAAATCCAACCTTTTAGTCCAAGTCCAACATAACCTAAACTTAAACATAACTTGAGTCCAATCTAACTTGAACTCAAGTTAACCTAAACCTTAGGTTCAACCCACATTGAACCTAACGTAAACCTAACCTAACTTGAGTCCAACCTAACTCGAACTCAAGTTAACCTAAACCTTAGGTTCAACCCACATCGAACCTAACCTAAACCTAACCTAACTCGAGTCCAACCTAACTCAAACTCAAGTTAACCTAAAACTCGAGTTCAACCCACATCGAACCTAACCTAAACCTAACCTAACTCGAGTCCAACCTAACTCAACTCAAGTTAACCTAAACCCTAGGTTCAACCCACATCGAACCTAACCTAAACCTAACCTAACTTGATTCCAATCTAACTCGAACTCAAGTTAACCTAAACCCAGTTCAACCCACATCGAACCTAATCTAAACTTAAACATAACTCGAGTCCAATCTAACTCAACTCAAGTTAACCTAAACCTTAGGTTCAACCCACATCGAACCTAACTTAACTTGAAACCTTAGGTTCAACCCACATTGAATCTAACTTAAACCTAACATAACTTGAGTCCAATCTAACTTGAACTCAAGTTAACATAAACCTTAGGTTCAACCCACATTGAACCTAACTTAAACCTATCCTAACTTGAGTCCAATATAACTTGAACTCAAGTTAACTTAAACCTTAGGTTCAACTCACATCGAACCTAACTTAACTAAGCCTTAGTTCAACCCACTCAACCTAACCTAAACCTAACCTAACTCGAGTCCAACCTAACTCGAACTCAAGTTAACCTAAACCTCAGTTCAACCCACATCGAACCTAACCTAAACCTAACCTAACTCGAGTCCAACCTAACTTGAACTCAAGTTATCTTAAACCTTAGGTTCAACCCACATTGAACCTAACCTAAACCTAACCTAACTTGAGTCAAGTCTAACCTGAACTCAAGCTATCCTAAACCTTAGGTTCAATTTGAACCTAACTTAAACCTAACATAAATTGAGTCCAATCTAACTTAAACTCAAGTTAACCTAAAGCTTAGGTTCAACCCACATTGAACCTAACTTAAACCTATCCTAACTTGAATCCAATCTAACTTGAACTCAAGTTAACCTAAACCTTAGGTTCAACCCACATTGAACCTAACATAACTAGAAACCTTAGGTTCAACCCATATTGAACCTAACTTAAACTGAACTAAACTTGAGTTCAATCCAACTAGAACCTAATCTAATCCAAGTCAAACCTTAACTACGGTTCAACCCATATTGAACTTAAATCAACCTTAAGTCTAGGTTCAACCTGACTTGAACCTAACTTAATCTAAACGTAAAATTTAACTTAAGTCTAAACCACATTGGACTCAAGTCAAACCAAACTTAGGTTCAACCTGACATGAACCTAACCCAAAAACCTAACTTAAGTCTAACCCATTTTAGACTTAAGTCAAACCATACTTAGGTTTAACACGATCTAAACCTAAGTCTAATCTAAGCCTTAGGTTCAACCTAACTTGAATCTAAACTAAAACCCGGCTTAAGTTCAATCCTAAGTCTAAGTCTAACTTTAAATAGACTTAATTAAAACTTATGTCTTATTTAAAAGGGACTCAGATGGTCTGCAAATCCAATCAAGTCTAATTTATTAGACTTGATTAACCTTTTAGTCCTAATTAAACAAGACTTAAAACTTAATTAAATCTATTCTAAACAAAACCTTTTAATTTAAGTTCAAACAGACATGAACTTAAGTTAAATAGATTCAGTCAACATTGAATCTAACTTAGGTTCAACCAGACATGAACCCAAGTCAATTCAATCAATATTAAATCTAATTTCAAACCTTTTAACTTAAGTTCAAACAGTACATGAACTTAAGTTAAATAGATTCAATCAACATCAATCTAACTTAGGTTCAACCGTACATGAACCTAAGTAAATTCAATCAATATTGAATCAAATTTCAAATCTTTTAACTTAAGTTCGCATGTAACATGAACTCATAGTTAAATAGATTCAATCAACATCGAATCTAACTTAGGTTCAACTGCACATGAACCCAAATCAATTCAATCAATATCGAATCTAATTTCAAACCTTTTAACTTAAGTTCAAACAGACACGAACTCAAGTTAAATAGATTCAATCAACATTGAATCAAACTTAGGTTCAACCAGACATGAACCCAAGTCAATTCAATCAATATCGAATCTAATTTCAAACCTTTTAACTTAAGTTCAAACAGACATGAACTCAAGTTAAATAGATTCAATCAACATTGAATCGAACTTAGGTTCAACCAGACATGAACCCAAGTCAATTCAATCAATATTGAATCTAATTTCAAACCTTTTAACTTAAGTTCAAACAGACATGAACTCAAGTTAAATGGATTCAATCAACATTGAATCTAACTTAGGTTCAACCAGACATGAACCCAAGTTAATTCAATTAATATTTAATCTAATTTTGATCCTTTTGACCTAAGTTCAAACAGACATGAACTCAAGTTAAATAGATTCAATCAACATTGAATCTTTTTTAGGTTCAACCAGACATGAACCCAAGTTAATTCAATTAATAGTGAATCTAATTCCAAACCTTTTTAACTTAGTGTTCAGACAGACATGAACTCAAGTTAATAAATTCAATATTTTAGAACCAGAACTGACATAATCAACAAAAAAATTGACATTTCAAAATAATTTGACATAAACTGACATCCAAGACATATCCAAATATTCTGTGATGTTATTTCTGATAATTTTTTCTTTGCAGGGTGAAAACAAGAAATTTTGCTTAGATTTTCTTTACATGTTATAGGGTGTACTAACTCTGTATTGCAGGATGACATTCTAGGCGAACAACAAAAACAAAACCAAAACTTTTGGGTTTGACATATAACCTGAAACTTTTGACAACAAAAACAAAACCAAAACTTTTAGGTTAGACAAATAACCTGAAACTTTTGACAACAAAAACAAAACCAAAACTTTTAGGTTAGACAGATAACCTGAAACTTTTGACAACAAAAACAAAACCAAAACTTTTAGGTTAGACAGATAACCTGAAACTTTTGACAACAAAAGCAAAACCAAAACTCTTTTAGGTTAGACATATAACCTGAAATTTTTCAACAAATCAACAACATTGACAACAAAACCAGAACCTTTAGGTTAGACATAATACCTAAAGTATTCAATAACATGATATAACGACATTCGGGAGTGATAGTGGGTACATCTCTCCTTAAAATAAATTCTTAGAAAACAAATGATTAACATTAATCAGAAGTTTTCTTAAACAATTCAAAATTGTTTAAGATGTAATTAACTATAGTGGCTTACCTCTATAGGAGATTTAAAAGAACCCGAAATAGAAATCTCTGGTTTACTATGATTTTCTTACTATGAAAATTCTAGAATATGTTATTCTATAATATCCTCATATAAGAATTATCATAAACATCCTTTTCTACTATTAGTCCTAAAAATTCTCTAAATCCTTCATAGGATTTATATGAATAAAATTAGGCTAATATTAGATGGCGACTCCTTGACATTGACATGATACAGAAATGGATGGCGATGACATCACCCCATCCAACAACAATGACATATCATATCTTTATCATTTTTCATCGCCACCAATGACAACTCCGAATAATTGGTTCAATTTTTTCATATGGCACACATATTCTAATAATAAGATCCTTACACTATTTATATAGGTAGAGCTCATCCCAAAAGTAAAATTTAGCAGCATATCTAAATTTCTTTGTTGTTGCCTTGTTAAATCAGGTTGCAAAATTCCACTTACTATATAATTCACAAAATGAGCATACCAAAGCAAATTCCTTTCCTTAAGGATATGCAGTTGTTCATCAAGGAAAGTTTTTGTAATTTCCTTTTCAAATTCAGATAGTTTATAGTACTTCAGTCTAGACAAATGGTTAGCAATTTGATTATCAGTTCGTTTTCTATCAACTATCATAAAGTTAAATTCTTGCATTAGAAGTTTCCATTTGATTAATCTTGGTTTGACATCCTTCTTTTGCATTAAGTAGATAGCTGAATGGTCTGTATGCACAATACATTTAGTTCCAATCAGATAAGGTCTAAAATTTTCAAAAACGTACATAATAGCTAATAATTCTCTTTTCGAAGTGATATAATTAATCTGGGCTTCATTAAGTGTTTTT
>JAKZJZ010003001.1:0-11710 GCA_022702705.1 Papilionanthe hookeriana x Papilionanthe teres | reverse complement strand
CGACCATGTACCCCACTATTCGTACATGGATTTTTGATAGTATGCTTCTTCGGATGGACCAACAAAGATCATACATAGTCCGTTTCGAGTCTACATGGATTGTATGAGATGTATTCCGGATCGAGTTGCATGATGTATCTTCAACATGATTGGAATGAAAGTGACCATGTCACATTTTTCGGCCTTCACCTCTTTTGTGCAAATTGACTGGGAAACGCCATTAAAGTTAAATGAACTTCGAACAAAGAACATAAAAGAAAAAAAAAAGAATAAAAGAAAACTTTCCTTAAAAATCTTAAAAAATGACGAACACCAAATTCACATGAACATTAAATAAACGATAAAATAAAATTTGAATCATTAAAAGATAAACAAAATCAACATAAATGTTAAATCAAATCACAAATCAAATTCTCAATCAAATTCCAAATCCACTCTCGATCAAATTTCAAATTTGATCTTTCCAAATTTCAATTTCAATCAAATTTCAAATCCAATCTCGATCAAATTTCAAATTTGATCTTCCAAATTTCAAATCAAATTTCAATCGAGTTCAAACTCATCCTTCCAGATCTCAAATTCAATCTTTTCAGATTTCAATTTTCAATCAAATTTCAAATCCAATCTCGATCAAATTTCAAATCCAATCTTCCAAATTTCAAATCAAATCTTAAATCAAATTTCAATCGAGTTCAAACTCATCCTTCCAGATCTCAAATTCAATCTTTCCATATTTCAATTTTCAATCAAATTTCAAATCCAATCTCGATCAAATTTCGAATTCGATCTTCCAGATCTCAAATCAAATCTCAATCAAAAATCAAACTTTTTGGGTCGAGGATTTTACATCCAAGACTGCACTGCTTTAGGATTCTTTCCCTATTGCACTGAAATACATCAAATTCAAACTTTTGGGTCGAGGGTTTTACATCCAAGACTGCACTGCTTTAGGATTCTTTCCCTATTGTACCGAAATACATCAAAATCAAATTTTTTGGGTCGAGGGTTTTACATCCAAGACCGCACTCGCTTTAGGATTCTTTCCCTATCGCACCGAAATACATCAAAATCAAATTTTTTGGGTCGAGGATTTTACATCCAAGACCGCACCGCTTTAGGATTCTTTCCCTATCGCACCGAAATACATCAAATTCAAACTTTTCGGGTCGAGGATTTTACATCCAAGACCGCACCGCTTTAGGATTCTTTCCCTATCGCACCGAAATACATCAAATTCAAACTTTTCGGGTCGAGGATTTTACATCCAAGACCGCACCGCTTTAGGATTCTTTCCCTATCGCACCGAAATACATCAAATTCAAACTTTTGGGTCGAGGATTTTACATCCAAGACCGCACCGCTTTAGGATTCTTTCCCTATCGCACCGAAATACATCAAATTCAAACTTTTGGGTCGAGGATTTTACATCCAAGACCGCACTCGCTTTAGGATTCTTTCCCTATCGCACCGAAATACATCAAATTCAAACTTTTGGGTCGAGGATTTTACATCCAAGACCGCACTCGCTTTAGGAGTCTTTCCCTATTGCACCGAAATACATCAAAATCAAACTTTTGGGTCGAGGATTTTACATCCGAGACCGCATCGCTTTAGGATTCTTTCCCTATTGCGATGAAATACATCAAAATCAAACTCTCGAGGTTAAGGATTTTACATCCAATACCGCATTGCTCCGAGATCTCTCCTCATCGCAATGATTCAATCCGATCAATTCAATTTTCCTTCGAGGTCGAAGATGTTACATCTAAAACCTCGAATTCCAATTTTCATTTCAAATCAAATCCCTTCAAATTAATTTCGACAAAACTTCAATCTAAATTAAAACTCCAAACTAAAATCTAAGCTCACACATCAAAACTTAAATTGAAACAAAATAAAATCTAAATCGAAATTCCCCGCATCATGTGATTTGGGATTCACCTCCTTTTCCTTTCCCCAGCCGAGAGTTCAGGAATCTCCGGTTTCGTAGATATACTTGCTACTCCCCACGGAACCTTCTACTTCGTCCTAAGTTCGTCACTGGACATCCGTGTTGGTTTTGCTGATCGCTTCGGTCAACGCCAATACGCGCGTGTGCTCCGTCACTCACCACACCTATCGGGGGTCCATTTATCGACCTCATTTTTGATGAGGTCTTCTCTTCTTCTCTTTAAGATTTCAGGATCTAGCTTCAGGCTTTTCCTTCGACTATCTTAGAGGACTAGAATCGGGACCCACCTTTTAGAAATTCAAACCACTTCTTAACTCCCCGCAAACTTCACAAACTCGACTATAGACCCCTAATCACCTGTGAGGGTCGAAATCAAATGCGGAAGTTTAAGGATGAGTTCCTATAGACTCTTTCGGCCTTAGGACCGCCCCGGTGGCCTCGGTCTCGGTGAAGGGGCCGACTTACACACACACTACACCTATACACTACACTTTCACACACCCATACCTAACTTGACCTCCCGACTCATGTAGGTGATTCACATGGATGGTCCTTAACCCCTAAGCCCTCGCAAGCAGGTTAGGAACAACATAGATGAATGCCTCAAATGGGTCCCTTCATGGCTCATGTGGGCTTGATATGGCTTCATGGCTCAACCAAAATGATTTCACTCCACTTACATCCACCCAATCTTCAATTTCCCAAATTTTCAATTTTTGACCACCGGACCCTACACCCGCTTAACTCTACCCAAAACCCTCGAAATTACCCAAATTTTTCAAAATTTCCTAAATCACCCAAAATTCCTCAAAATCGATCCTAAACATTTCCACATTACTCAAATTGATCATCCATACCCAAAAATACCAAAAATTCCAAGAAAACCTCCCAATACCCTCCAAATACCCAAAATACCCCTCTCGACCCAAAAATCCAAAAATTCAGAAAATTCCCAGAAAATTCCAGAAAATCCCAAATATTCCCAATTTCATTTTGTCCAACTACACCATGGGCCAATTTTGTCAATTTACCCTACTTTTGTCAAAACCCCCACTCGACCCATTTTAACCCAAAGTGAACCCAATGTCAAACCAAACCTACCCAATTGACCCAAATTCTGGTCCAATTCAGTTCTAAACTTCAATTCAACATTCCCAACACCAATCTAGACCAAATCCAAGTCCAATTTGATTGACATTTGGATCCAATTTCACTTTTGGCCTTAAAGCCCAATTTGGACCCATGACCCAAACCTAACCCAAACTCACCCAATTCAACTCCAATTAACCCCAAACCTTTTCTAAATCTTCCTTAACATTCCCACAAATAAAACACTAACATGATTTGCCCAAAATTTAGACCCAAACCCCACTCAAATTCAACCCAAAGCTAAAAGGCCCAATTTCGACCTAAACTCAAACCTAACCCAAATGGGCCCAAACCCCAAAATCAAAGCCCAACCAAAGGTAAAACCTCTTTGAAACACTCCCATAAACATTTCTCAACATTGATTTTACATCAATTTCAACCCTAGCCCAACATTGGCCCAACTTGGCCCACTTGGACCTATATTGGCCCATTCACCAAAAGAGCCCAAATTCAACCCAATTCAAACCCAAATCACTCCCAATTTGCTTCAAGTCACTCATGATACATCCATGAGCTAAACCCAACAATTATTTAGCCCAACCTCTTTACAAAATTTCATCCCAAAATCCATTTTAAAATCCAAAAGCCCACTTTCCTAAACCATCTTAAAAGCCCATCTAAAACCATTTCAAAAGGCCCAAAATCTACCCTAAAGCCCACATGACATCTCCATTTGCCATCCACTTAATTAAAGCCATTACCTAAGTCCTAAATTCATCATCAAATAATTCCAAATCAAGTTTCATACAAATTTCCATCAAATTACCAAAAATTCCTAAAATCCATTTTCATGAAATCGACCAAACTTTTTGCCAAGCCAAAGGTGAGCCATGAAGCCATGCATGAGCCACATGTGAGCCATGAGAGCTTGGACACTCCACCATGCCATATTGGGTAAGAAGAGGGAGGGCTTTCCTTAATCCCTAAAGCTCATTAGCCTTAATCATGTTTCACCTAAACTTAAATTTAATCCAAATATATTTGGATGGAGACTTCTCCATGCCAAACCAACTCGATCCCTTTGATCCCCCACAAGCATCCAAAGCCACCTCGAGGGGTGCACCAAGCCCAAATGGGTGGGTTGACCCATTTAGACTCAAAATTAGCTCCTCCCCCATTCCATCTAAATCAAACCCTTTACACATGTCAAACCTCAATCGAATGCACCAAACCCCAGCCCCCGACCCACCCGAACAAGATGGTGACCAATGCCCGGCCGGCCACCACCGAGCCGCCGGAAAACACCATGGCCGAGAGCTCACATGCGAGCCCAACTCGGAATTCTCACCCGCCGAGCCGCCCCATCCCCAGCGGCCATCGGAGCCGTTCTTCTCTTGCCAAGAGCAACTCGATCCCAAGCCCTAACTCTCCCCGGGAGGCCCTCCACCCTCTCCTATTTAAACTCCACCCCTCACGGCCAAGAGAGGAGAGTTGCACAAACCTCGCCGAAACTCGCCAAAATTGTTCCAAACCTTCTCCACCCTGTAGAGCAGTTGATCCCCAAGTGTCAATTCGCCTCTAATCCCCACCGACAAAACCCAATTTCTCGACTGAAATTCCACCCAAAACCAGGACACTTCTCCACAGTGAGCCAATCCCCAAATCGATTGGTTCTACACCTTCACCGTACCGAGGGAAGGTGTCCACCAAGCAAAAGCCCCATCTCCAGTGCCACCCAATTGCTCCAGCCTCCAAGCTTTGTGGATCGGCTTGGTCGAAATCACACCTAGCACAATTCACTGCACTCGGAGACTTCATCTGGAGCTCGCTGGGATCCAATCGAAGGTGCAACAACTCTCGCATCGAAGCCACACTTCTCTCGAGCAAAGGTATGAGCTAATTCTTCATCCCGAGCTTCCGGAGATTCTCCATTTCAAATGCTTTAATTTCAATGCATGATAGCCGTATAGATGTGTTCGTCTCTTCAAGACGAATCCATAGAGCATAAGAACATGAAAATCCATCGAGTATCGAGTGAGATATTGTGGATTTAGTGTGGACGGCTCTCGTGCGAGGACACTTGGGGACGATGAACGGATGCCGTTCATTTAATACACGCGCGGACGGACGGCCGGGATCGCGTCGGATCGAAGACGGAACGATACGGCCGGGCCCCGGAGCGCCGAGTCGATGGCGACGTCGAATGGGAGCGCGCCACGCGGCGTTTCGGAGCCGCCGAGGCCGACGCGGCGCCGCGTGGATAAATAGAAAATTAGGGTATTTTTTGATTTATTTAATTCCCTAAACTTCAAAAATTCATAACTTTGTGTAGAAAAATCAGAAAAATAAAATAAAAATACCCTCTCGCTCAGATGAACAGAGGAGAATAATGTGGAAAAGAAATCATTTAATTTCATCAAGTATTTTATTTTTTATGATTTATTTACTCTCTGCATACTTTTAATTCTCCATGCATGTATACAATTCACCATGGCATGAGACCATAGTGGCTTTTGAAGCCTCTGAATTTGGGAACATTCCCCGAATTTTCCAAAGTCAGAGGCCATCCCTATGAAAAGTTATTGATTTTTCAAATTCATGTTACTGTTTTCGAGTATTTTAATTCCAATAAATAGCATGTTGTGAAATAAATTCTAGGAAAATTTGGTGATGTTCCTTATGACTCGAGGACCCTAGGAAAAATAAGTTTTGAGTTAGTTCATTTAAAACAACCCTAATCGGCTTAAACACTCAAAATAGGTCTCTAATTAATTAGAGCTAACCATACATCAAATTGACTTGAAATCAATTCTCCACTGACCTTTAGGATCAGAGGAACCTACCATAAAAATTTGAGGTCAATCGGACTTGGTTAGCCCCACTAATTGGGTTGATTAAGCCACTTAGTCATTTTAAACTTTAAAAATTCATAACTTTCAAAATACCTTTCAAAAATTCACCAAATTGGTTTTGGAGCCTCTCTGATATTAGGGGAATCTAAGAAAATTAAAATTTCAATTTTCTAAAAAAGTTGATTTTTAATATTATTTTAATATTTTTAATAATTAAAAAATAATAAAAATCACAAAAATAATAAAATTCACCAAAATGTCAAATTTTGAATTTTAATCACTTAGGAACAAACCCCATATTTTTCTTAGGTCTATTTAGTGAGATATTAAATTTTAAAGCTTTAAGGTAATTTTAAAATTAAAAAAAATATATTTTCTAGCTTTTTCATTAAAATAATTATAATAAATCATAGAAAAATCAGAAAATTGTAAAATTTGCTTCTCTGATTTCCTTGATATCAGAGAGATTTTTGAAAAATATAAAATTCATTTTTCAACATTTATTTTATTTTTAAATTAATTAACACTCCAAAACTTAAAATAATTATAATAAAAATAATATAATTCAAAAAATCACCAAAATTGGTCCAAGTGGTCCTCTGGTCATTAGGAATGTCCCCTAATTTTCTTAAGGATAGAAACTTTCCCTTGGTCATGTTATTAAATTTTCCTTGGAAATCTCTATTTTCTACCAAAAATAATTATATAAATAAATTAAATACAGAAAAATCACATTTTCTCCTCTCATGTCTTTATTGATATATGAGTGAAGTCACATAAAAATTTCAAGTTCATTTGAGTTCAATTTAGTGAGTTATGAAATTATTAAGCTTAAAGGGTAAAATGATAATTAAAAATCTTAATCCTTAATTAAAACTTTAGGTTTAATAAAAAATTAGCAAGTACAATCTTTGATCCTAATTTGATTTGGATGATTGAAATTTAAATAATTAAAGGGTAGAAACCCATTAAGCAATTTAAAATGATTAAACTTTAATTAAATAATTGATTAAATTTGGAAGAATAATAAAATTCGAATTATTAAAATAGGGATATTATTAGGAAGAGATTTATTCTTTAATTTAAAAATCCCTAAATTAATTATCTCATTAATATTCAATTCTTAATTAAAATGATAACTCAAATTCAAAACATTAAAAGACTTAATCATTAAACTAAAATTAAATTATTAAACTCTTTTAAAAATTTCAATTAAATTAAAAATAAAATTAAATTAAAAATTAAATTAAATTAAGTAAATTAAATTAAATTAAATTAAATTAAATTAAATTGAAATTAAAAGTTGAATTAAATTAAAAATTAAATTAAAGATTAAATTAAATTAAATTAAATTAAATAAACAAATTAAATTAAATTAAATAACTTAAAATTAAATTAAATTAAATAAATAAAATCAAATTAAATTAAACTAAATTAAATCAAATTAAATGAATTAAATTAAATTAAATAAACAAATTAAATTAAATTAAATTAAATTAAATAAAATTAAATTAAATTAAATTAAATTAAATTAAATTAAATTAAATCAAATTAAATTAAAATTAAATCAAATCAAATTAATTTAATGTAACATCAAACCAAACTAAATTGAATTAAATTAAATTAAATTAAAATTAAAACTCAATTAAATTAAATTAAATTAAATTAAATTGAATTAAATAACATCACCTAAAACAGAAAGAAATTAAATATAAAGCAACTTCAACACTATTCCAAATTTAAACCCATTAACTTAAATCAAATCATTTCAATACCAATTTACCCTCGAAAGCTTTGGTTATTATAACTCCTAAACAGAACATTAAATGAAATGTTACTTCACTTATAGGATATTCAAATGTCCTAGTTCACCGAGTAAGATAACAACAAAACTCGAATTCTCGGACGATTAATTCATTTGTATAATTAAACCCATTTCGACTTAAAACAATCCTAGAAATATCGAAAAGATGTTTAAGATTATTCTTAAGCACTTCCTCAATATGATAGGACATTTATAAGAACAATTGGACTTAATTGTTCTTCGATGAAGAAAATCGTCCTTAAACCAAAACACAAAGAATCTAGACGTCATAGAAATGACTAGCTATAGGATTAGGAATTTGGTAGAAAACCATAACCCTTCCCTTAACTTTACCTAGGAACTTGCTTAAATATTCTAATTGTGTTTTAAGTGCAGCTTGGGATGACGGGAAGACCCTCCAGGTACACTTTTATTTTATTGCAATCTACTTTCTTGCAATTTACATTATCGCAATTTACTTAACCGCATCGCACTTACTTTTCTGCATGATAAACAACTGTTGCATGAAAACTCACACCTTTAGGATAGCCCCTAAAACTGAAACCAAAACTAAGTTAAAAGTCATTGCAAGATAAAATTCACCGCCACAACATTTCAAAATATAAAACAACTCAAAATTTAATCACAAACGTAACACAAAACTACAATTACAATTAAATTAAAACGTCCCGTTGGATGATCTGGAATACCTCGGATGATGTAACCTACGTGTTGCTAACGGGATTTCCCACGGTCTAAATGAAAGTGTGGAACTCATTCAACTGAGTTTAGCAAATTCATCCGGACTAAGTGAATCCGATAAAAATAATGATGCCGAAGGATGGAACCGTGGGATCTTAACCGGTGTCGTTATAATCAACTTTAAGATTTGTTTTAATTAAAACATAAAAAACACCTGGAAATTAAGATTTTCTCTAAACCAAAACACTTTTCTCATCCCCTGATTTATGATTTCTAAAACTAAACCTCTCGCAACAACAAGGAGCTCGGAGCATGGTGGGCAAGACGGCCATCGTCATCAGCAAAACCTCGAGTCTACTTCAAAGAAACTTTCCTAGAATTAAACAACAAAGCCATAGGACTTCGAGGTAGTTTGCCTAGTGCAACATAAATCCTCAACTCTTCGTTAGGCATTTTCATTGCAAATTAAGCCCTAACCTGGTCTTAGGATTCCGAGGTAGTCGTCCGATACGACATAAACCCTCACATCTTCGAGGCTATTCGTATGATTCTATCATATAAATATAAGTCCTAATTAATTAAAATTGACAAGATCAAAACATTTAAACAAACATTAGGACTTTCCTAAATCCAAGCCAAACAATAGGATAGTCGGGAAATTACCGAAGTTCGCTTCGAATCGGTGATTTCTCCTACCTTTCTCCCTTTGGATTCCCAAAACAAAATGTTCCAAATTTGATCCATTCCCTATCGAAATTCCAAACTTCAATCCTTTCGAGAACTTAAACTTCAAATTCTTGAGAGCGAATTATCGATTATTATCGAGAGTTTTCTTAGGTGATTCCCGTCACTTAAGATGTAATTAACTATAGGGCTTGCCCTTATAGGGAATTTTAAAGAACCTGTGTAATATAAACCCCGTTTAATGCTTTCATATTAAGCAGTGGAATTTGTCTGCTTATAAAATTGGTTCGTAGACCAAACGGATGTCACAAATCTTCTAGTTTATTTAATCGAGCCCCACCGTCAAGCAGGTGTGTCTATCCTTAGGGATAGTATACACGGCTTGTGGTGCGGTGCTCGTTTATATAAACTATTCGGGATGTGAGATCAGCTTGATCTCATATCTTAAAACCTTCAAATTTAAAATTATTTTCAAAATCAAAAACTACTTTTCAAAATTATTTATTTAAATTAAATTAAAAATTCGCCGCACAATTTCTGTTAGGCGACCCCCTTTTTCAAAACACACAACCTAAAAATATGCCGACATGCTAGTACAAACCCTTACAGATTCTCTTAAAATCCCCCATCCAATCTTTCTAAAAAGGTAGAAATCTACATTTATACTCCTATTCTAAGATCTCTAATCATTCTCCACATTTTTTCACTCACACACCCATTATTTTAACTTCAAATTCACTTTAAAATAGTGTAGGGACAAATTTCCCAAGAGGTGCTTAAAGAAACCTTCCAAAAAACATCTAGATTCAATGTATATGGCCAATATCTACTCCTAGCGCAGTCGGTGCTCTCGCGCCGCCAGCGCCCTATCGGCCGCCGCTGGTGCCATTCTACGCAGCTCCACTATTTTGCTAAGTTTGGCTTCATTTTAGCTCCGTTTCACCCCGTTTCAGTAGCGTTGTGTTCCTAACAGATAAACCTACAAAATAATCATGAAAAAAAAAACCATTCTTTAAAGTGTTATCTCATTCAAAAATATGCAATAAGGGTAAAAGAGACTAAGCATAGAAAGATTTATCGAAATGTGTCAAGCCAAAATTTGCTTTCTTGCTCATTTTTGCTCCAAATTACACTATTTTCACTTCTTTTTCTCTAATAATCTATTTATTGTACCTAACACCAAAAAACATATAAAATACCTTCCTTAAAAGTGTAATATCAGTAAAGTTATGCCGAAAATATATATGAAAAATTAAGTTGTTTTTATGTGTGTCATGGGTGATCCTCGACTACAATAAAAAAGAGTTTAATCCTTTAATTTTCTTGCTTAAATTTCTTCCTTTACAACGATGCCAACAACGTAACTCCAATGCAATGTAAGATTTCAATTATGCCTTTGAATAGTAGTGATTTTACGTAAGTATACATATCGTTATCATGTAATATAGAGCTTTCTGATTAAGCCCTGAATATCGATCCCACGGAGATCACGGTTAATCATGATGGCTTTCAATTAAAGTTCTATTCTACAATAACACGCTCTAGCTGGGAGGTCGATAAAATTTTGGTTTTAATTAAATCCTACATGTATTACTACAATACTAATTGTAAACTAAAATAATAAGTGAAATTAGAAAGTGTGGTTTAATATATTAAAAGTACTCTTTCTCATACAACGAACTTAGTGACATGTGTACAAATAAAATAAGTAGCGAGAGAGATTATGACAAATATGAGTAATTATATTCTTTACCCTTACTTGGTTCTATAAAGAACATATGTTAATTTGTTGATTTGAAATATTGTAGATGGGTGAGGCAGGGAAGATATGATCCAAGAAAAAATACCTATTTTTATGCCTTGATTATTATTAAAATTTAAGGATATTATGCTTTAATGAAAGTTATTTTTGTGTTTTTGGTTGTAGGTGATACAAAAATGTTCAAGAAGGAGAAAAATATAAAAAAGGAGCAAAAAGGAGCAAAAAGGAGCAAAAGTGGAGCCAAAATGCAAAATTGTCGAAATTACTGGCCTGGCGCCAGAGTCCGGCGCCTAAGCGCCAGCTCGATACAGAAAACTATTAAGTTTTTGTCGACTTTTGGGCAATTATTTTGACGGAGTGAGCGGTTATTGAACCTTCTAGAAGATTGACAGTTGTTCCTGGTTTATAGGACATGTGATAAAATGTATTTGGACGCTTCAAAACGGTTTTAATCGCGAAGAGGTGCGATCCAAAGTGAAGAGGTGCGAAGAATTGGACGCGATGTCCGGTGCCTAGGCACTAGATTCCGGTGCCTAGGCGCCAGACACACCTTCTAGAAGATTCATTGAATGTTGACACATTTTGAAGAGGTGCCTTGAGGCAACCCTTGAAGCCTATAAATAGAAGGGTATTCCTTCAGAGAAAAATGCTCCATCTACCACTCCTATCTAGAGTCCAATCTAGAGAGAGAATTAGAGAGATCATATTAGGGCCACCTTTTTACTTTCCTTCATTAATTAGTGAGTTTATTTTTGAGTTTGTATTTAGAGTTTGAAAGATTTGGTGCATCTGTTGTTCATCACGCTGTGGAATCAGTAGGAATCAGAAGTTCAGTAGGAGAAACATCTAAGATAATTATTTTTATT
>JAKZJZ010003000.1:0-11750 GCA_022702705.1 Papilionanthe hookeriana x Papilionanthe teres | reverse complement strand
CATCACGTGCTACAGCTTTTCAAAAATCAAGTTGTATACCATTTCGAGTACCGCGCGTAATCATTTCGTATAATGGGTCCGCATTCAAAAGTACAAAGATCAACAATTTTGTCGAAGACATGGGATCGATCGGCGATACTCAACGATCTATTACCCAAGAGCAAACGGCTTCGTCGAGGCTTTTAATAAAACTCTCGTTTAGATTTTAAAGAAAACCTTGGATGACAACAAGAGAAATTGGCACGAGAAGTTGTTAGAAGCCTTACGGGTCTACAGACGACTTTCGTGACTCCTACTCGCACTACGCCTTACGCTTTAGTGTACGTGTCCGAGGCCGTTTTACCTTCGAGGTCAAGCTTCCATCACTCGGATCGCAGCTTGCAAATAAAATTACTATAGAAGAAAATGCCGTATCGCGACCGGAAGAACCGGAAAGCTCGGAAGGGAAGAGACTTGCAGACGCAACAAAATTTGGAACTCGTACCAAGCTAAGAAGATCCAGTGCCCATGATAAACCGGTCCGCCCAAGAACTTTCAAAGTTGGTGACTTAGTTCTTGTTCTCGAAGACCTATTCTCGCACATCGCAAGATAGGAGGCAAATTCGAACCGACTCGGGAAGGGTCGTTCAGTGGTCGAGGCAAGTCTACTCGTGAGGCTCCTACCAACTTGTGAATTGCCAAGGAGAACGACAAATGCTTCCAATCAATGGACGCGTATTTGAAGAAGTATTACACAACCTGATGTTTCGAAGAGTGGCCCCTAAAATGGAGTCTTATCCCTAGAAACACGGGTGAAGCAATCACTTTGTGACTGGGTCCGAAACCAAAAACATAAAAATGGATAAAATAAAATATGTGCTAAAAATAAAATATGTGAAACCATAATAATAAAGTTTTACCCTTCCTTTCAAATCAAATCTTGTTCCTGATCTTTCTTCATCTTTTCCTACTTTCCTTAAAAATTAAAATTAAAATAAGAGAATAAGAATCTTCAAGTGGTAAATATTTTCTTAATGTTCTTGTTCTTAAGATAGCCTCCCGATCCTTTCCTCGTCTTCTTTGCAGGAAATGTCGAACGGCGGTTGGTCCTAAACTTTAAAAATGGCGTGAGTCTCGCACTCGATGAAAAGAGGGTGAAGGATGGAGCAGAGGATAGAAATTGATTCTCGACTTCACACCAACCAAATTCTACAATATGAAGAAAATGATCGGGTCCCGCAGAGACCGAGAAGAGCTTCATAGCCAGACAGTGATGAAGATGGATGGCCCAAGCTACCAATCCAAAGAACAAGAAAAGAAAGACAAACAACGAGGAAAGCAATAAAATTAAGTCAGTAGTTGCCACGGCAGAGGGCAGGCTCGTCAGCGCCGCGCCAGCAGAGATTCAAGGGGTATGGAGAGCTAGTCTCACTGCCACTCAAAGAAGAAATAAGAATTGCCGTATCTACAAGATGTTGACTAAACTAGCAGCAGATCAACATGAGGAAACAGCCACCTTCGCTAATACACACATTTCAAAGATACCGGTTCATCAGGAACCAGAAAGAAGAAAGTCAACGCCGAGAAAATCAAAACAGATCAAAAAAGTGCCAAGAAGAATAGAAATAGAATCAGTTCCTCGACGCCGGACAGAGATACCATATCTGAAGAACCTTGTTGCGGAAGCAACCCCGGAGGATGTCCCAACAGAGACAATCCCCGAGGAGCCAAGGTATGCAGGAGAACGCGATGGGATTGAGCCATACATCCCGTAATATGTTACTAGGCCTCGTCACTTGCAGATCATCCCAGAATATGAACTAGAAAGAATGCAAAATGTTGAGAAGAAGATTTTTTAAATACTTTGAAAGGATTAGAGGCAAAAGAATCAACATTTTGGAAGGCCTCGAGTTACACACAGGTGTATTCTCAGAGTACAAGCAACAGCAGATTGTGGATTGCATTTTAGAACTTCAGAAGATGGGTCGAGCAGGCCGTCTGAGAGAAAAGACTTATTCGGAACCCCGAAAATGGATGCCAGGGAAAGGAAGAGTCACAATACAATGCGGATGTTAATATAACTTCGCAGAGGACATAAAAGGAAATCCACTAGGGATACTCCGTCACGGTGAGGTGGATCCAATGCTGAGAATAATTAAAAGAATGGTGAAAAGAATGATAGCATGGAGGGTACTGCCAGCAGACTGCATACCCAACAGTTGCATCATCAACATTTATCAGAAGGGTGACTGCATACCTCCACACATAGACCACCATGACTTTGTCAAACCTTTCTGCACAGTTTCGTTCGTCAACCAATGCAATATTATGTTCGGATCTGACCTCCGGATAGCAGGCCCGGGTAAGTTCCGAGGGCCGGTGGAGATACCACTTTCGGTAGGTTCCGTCATGATATTACAAGGAAATGGAGCAGACATAACAAAACATTGTATACCGGAGTACCAATGGAGCGGATCTCCGTTATTTTTAGAAGGATGGAAACGAAAAGGCACCTTACCACTTACCGCGATCCGTAATCGGAGAGTCTCCCGCCCTACGAATCGTGAGTTACACGGGAAATAACACACCTCCATTCTACAGACATGCGGCATTCCTGCCAAGGATGGCTTGGAAGGTGATGTTATTGACCGTATATCTCATTATTCAGACATGGATTTTTAACAGAAACTTTTTGGATTGATCAACAAGGATCATACATAGTCCATTTTGAGTCATGAATTGTATGAGAAATATTTCAGATCGAGTTGTATGATGTATCTTCAACAAGACTGGAATGAAAGTGACTATGTCACATTTTGTCTTCACCTCTTTTTGTGCAAATTGACTAGGAAACGCCATTAAAGTTAAATGAACTTTGAACGAAGAACAGAAAAGAAAAGAGAAATAAATAAGAGCCGTTCTTAGAAATCCAAATATTCAAATGAACTTCAAATCCACATGAACACCAAATAAAATTCACATGAACACCAAATAAAATTCACGTGAACATCAAATAAACAACAAAAATAGAATTGGATCATTAAAGGACAAACAAAATGAAAAATGAATCTCAAATGGAATTACAATCTCAATCTATCTCTTTCAAATCCTTCAACTCTTCCTCAGATCAAAATCTACTTCAAACTACTTTTAAACCCTCTCTCGGGATGGTTCTTCCTCACGGAAAACTCACACTTCAAATTTCAAAAATCCTACACCTTTTTTCGTCACATCGAAATCCTTTTGATTTTCTGTGCTCCTTCCCCTCTTGTACGGAGATTGACTAGGTTCATTGACACGGAGCCACAAACTTTGTTCGGTTTGGTTCTGATGGCACGAGACTGGGCCCTTCTTCATACATTAAAACTTCCGAGACTGGTACCTAAATTCCAGTTCTCACTTCGAGTTTGGTACCTAAATTCCGACTCTCCTTTCGAGATCGATACCAAAATTTTGATTCTCTTCCAAATTGATACCTAAATTTCAATTCTAAACTTCCAAGACTGGTACCTAAATTCCAGTTCCCAATTCGAGGTCGGTACCTAAATTCCGACTCTCCTTTCGAGATCGATACCTAAATTTTGATTCTCTTCCAAATTGATACCTAAATTTTAATTCTAAACTTCCGAGACTGGTACCTAAATTCCAGTTCTCACTTCAAAGTCGGTACTTAAATTCTGACTCTCCTTTCGAGATCGATACCTAAATTTCGATTCTCTTCTGAATTGATACCTAAATTTCAATTCTAAAATTCCGAGACTGGTACCTAAATTCCAGTTCTCACTTCGAGGTCAGTACCTAAATTTTGACTCTCCTTTCGAGATCGATACCTAAATTTCGATTCTCTTCCGAATTGATACCTAAATTTCAATTCTAGACTTCCAAGAGTGGTACCTAAATTCCAGTTCTCACTTCGAGGTCGATACCTAAATTCTGACTCTCCTTTCGAGATCGAAACCTAAATTTCGATTCTCTTCCGAATTGATACCTAAATTTCAATTCTAAACTTCCAAAACTGGTACCTAAATTCCAGTTCTCACTTTGAGGTCGGTACCTAAATTCCGACTCTCCTTTCGAGATCGATACCTAAATTTCGATTCTCTTCCGAATTGATACCTAAATTTCAATTCTAAACTTCTGAGACTTGTACCTAAATTCCAGTTCTCATTCGAGACTAGTACCTAAATTCTAGTTCTCATTCCGAGATCAATACCTAAATTTTGATTCTCATCCTTTTTGAGGTCGATACCTAAATTTCGACTCTCTTTCGAGAGTGGTACCTAAATTCCAGTTCTCATTCGAGACTAGTACCTAAATTCTAGTTCTCATTCCGAGATCAAGCACGCAAATTCCGATTCTCACTCCGAGATCGGTACCTAAATTCCAGCTTCTCATTCGAGACTAGTACCTAAATTCTAGTTCTCATTCCGAGATCGCACTCAAATTCCGATTCTCATCCTTTTCGAGGTCGATACCTAAATTTCGACTCTCTTTCGAGAATCGGTACCTAAATTCCAGCTCTCATTCGAGACTAGTACTCTGAAATTCTAGTTCTCATTCCGAGATCGACACCTAAATTATGATTCTCACTCTGAGGCTGGTAGCTAAATTCCAGTTCTCTTCGCAATCCTAAGGTTGAAACCTAGGTTTCGATTCTCATTTCAAATTCAAAATTTCCTCAAATTGATTTTAAACCAAAATTCAATCTAAATTAAAACTCAAGCTAAAATCTAAACTCACACATCAAAGCTTGAACATGAAATGAAATCTAAATCAAATTCCCCAGATCACATGATTTGGAATTCATCTCCTTTTCCATTCCCCGCCGAGAGTTCAGTGAATCTCCCGCCTTGGAAGTATACCGATACTCCCTAGCGGAAATTCTTCTACTTCGTCCTAAGTTTGTCACTGGACATCCGTGTTGGTTTTGTTGATCTCTTCGGTCAACGCCAATACACGCGGTGTGCTTAGTTAGCACACCACACCTATTCGGGGTCCATTTGTCGACCTCATTTTCGATGAGGTCTTCTCTTCCTCTTTAGTGTTTACGATCTTGCCATTAGGCTTTTCCTTCGACTATCTTAGAGGACTAGAATCGGGACCCATCCCTTAGAAATTTAAACCACTTCTGTCTCCCCGCAAACCCCACAAGCTTGATCGAGACCCCTAATCACCTGGAGGGTCGAGATCAAATGTGGAGGTTTAAAGGATGAGTTCCCTATGTGACTCTTCGGGCCTAGGACTACCCCCGGGTGGCCCGGTCCGGTGAGGGTCGACTTACACACTCACTACACTCACACTCTACACTCACACACACACAATCCAAATCCTAAAACCACACCTATACCCAACTTGACTCCCTGAGTCATGTAGGTAATTCATATGGATGGACCTTAAACCCTAAGCCCCTGGTTAAGAGGGTTAGGAACAACATAGTGAATGTCTCCAATGAGTCCCCTCATGGCTCATATGGGCTTAATATAGCTTCATGTCTCAATCAAATTGATTCCATTTCACTCACATTTGATCAATTTTCATTCTTCTAAAATTTCAATTTTTGACCCCGGGGACCCTACACCAATCAAACCTACCAAAAGCCCTTGAAATTGCCCAAATTTTCCAAAATCTCAAATTAACCAAAATTCCTCAAAACCAATCCCAAACATTGCCACATCACTCAAATTGATCATCCATAGCCAAATATACCAAAATTTCAAAAAATACACTCCAAATACACTAAAAATACACTTTTGGCCAAACTTTCATAAATTCCAAAAATTCCCAGAAAATTACAAAAAATCCTAAATATTCCCAATTTCATTTTGTCCAACTACACCATGGGCCAATTTTGTCAATTTACCCTACTTTTACCAAAACCCCCAATTTAGCCCATTTTAAACCCAAATGAACCCAATGTCAAACCAAATCACCCCAATTGACCTCAATTTTGGTCCAATTCAATTCTAAACTTCAATTCAATATCCCCAATATCAATCTAGACCAAATTCAAGCCCAATTTGATTGAAATTTGAATCCAATTTCATTTTTAAGCTTAAGGCCCAATTTTGACCCATGACCTAAACCTACCTCAAACCAACCCAATTCAATCCCAATTCGACCCAAATCTTTTCTAAAACCTTCCTAGCATCCCCACAAACAAAACACTAACATGATTTGCCCAAAATTTGGACCCAAACCTTACTCAAATTCAACCCAAACCTGAAATTCCCTAAATGGGCCTACACCCAAACCTAACCCAAATGGGCCCAAATCCCAAAATCAAAACCCAACCAAAGTTGAAACCTATTTGTAACACCCCCATAAACATTTCCCAACATTAATTTTACATCAATTTCAACATTAGCCCAACTTTAGCCCAAGATAGCTCATTTTGACCCATTTGGACTCTATTACCAAAGAGACCCAAATAAGACCCAATCCAATTCCAAATCACCTCAAACTTGCTTCAAATCAATCATGGCACATCCCTAAAATAAACCCAACATCTGTTTGGCCCAATCCTTCACAAAATTCCCACCCATAAATTTATTTTCAAGCCTAAAGCCCAATTTTTTTTCTAAACCTTCCTAAAAGCCCATTCCTAAAATAATTTCAAAAGTCCAAACCCATCCTAAGGCCCACATTACAATCTCATCTCATCCTCACTCAATTAAAATCATCCCTAAGTTCTAAATTAGCCATCAAATTTTTCTAAACTAAGCCATATGCCAAATCCTATCAAATCACCCCTAAATTACCAAAATTCCTAAAAACCTCTTTCATGAAAGTTGACTTAGCCTTTTCCAAGCCAAAGGTGAGCCATGAAGCCATGCTTGAGCCACATGTGAGCCATGAAAGCCTTGGACACTTCACCATACCCAAAATGGCAAGAAGAGGGGACCCTTTAATGATTCTCTTAAGGGTGATTAACCACTCCCATGTCTCCCCTAACTCATGCTTAAGCCTAATTGTACTTGGATTGTGACTTGATCCCACTAATCAAGCTGATCCAAGTGGCTTTCTCTTCAACCCAAATTGGCCTTGAATGGTGGACCTAACCCAAAACCATGGGTCGACTCCATTTAGACCCAAAACTAGCCCCTTTTCCATTCCACTTTGATTCAAACCCTTTACACATGGTAGCAACCAATTGACTTCACAAACATCAAGCCCTGAGCCTCCTGACCCTGAGGGGGACCCATGCCTGTCGGCCAACCACTTGGGCCGCCGGAAAACACCACACCCAAGAGCTCCCATGTGAGCCCAAGCTTAGAATTCTCACCTGCTGAGTTGCCCCATACCCAATGGCCACCATGGTTGTTCTTCTCCTCACCAGGGCAGCTGATCCCAACCCCTAACTCCCCCTGGGAGGCCCTCAAGCCACTCCTATTTAAACACCAACTCTCTCGGCCATGGAAGAGGTGCTGAAACAAACCTACTGAAACTCGCCAAAATTGTCCCGCACCACTCTCCACACTTAGAGCACCGAGCTCCAAAGTGTCCATTCGCCCTAATCCCCATTACGAGCTCAATTCGAGTCAATCCACAAATGACACTTCTACGGAGCATCCCAAATTGATGTCCTACACCTTCACCAGAGGAGAATTCCCGAAAGCCCCCTAGACCCACTGCTCACCTCCAAGCTGACCGGGTCACTGTACGTCAATCATGCCAAGGACTCATCCGAGCTTCGGCCCATCGAACGTGACATCCTCGGCATCGAAGCTCCTTTCTCGAACTTCGTTCTCCATTTCAAATGCCTTAATTTCAATGCATGATCACCGTATAGATGTATTCGTCTCTTCAAGACGAATCCATAGAGCATAAGAACACAAAAATCCGTTAAGTATTGAGTGAGATCTTAGGGTTTTAGTGTTGACTGTCACAGGTTCACACCAGTCGTAGACGATGATTGGAAACCGTTGGATCGTTCGTGTATCGAGCGGACGGCTCAGATGGTGTCGGACCAGGAGATGATACATGAACTGCAGGCCCCGTGGAAGCTGACTCAGTTGGCGGTGCCAAACCAGGAGACGCCGCGTGGCCTTTCGGATCCGCTAAGGTTGACGCGGTGCCGCATGGTTAAGTAGGAAATTAGGGTATTTTCTTATTTATTAAATATCCGTAACTTCAAAAATTCACAACTTTGTGTAGAAAAATCCTTAAAATAAAATAAAAATACCCTCTTGCTCAGTGAACAGAGGAGAATAATGTGGAAAAGAAATCACATCATTTCAGCAAGTATTTTATTTTTAATAATTTATTTACTCTCCGCACTATTTTAATTCTCCATGCATATAGGAAATTCACCATGACATGAGACCATAAGGCTTTTAAAGCCTCTGAACTTGGGAACATTCCCTGAATTTTCCAAGGTCAGAGGCCATCTCTATGAGAAGTTATTGATTTTTCAATTGCATGTTACTATTTTGAGTATTTTAATTCCAATAATTAGCTTGTTGAGAAATAAATTTTAGAAAAATTTGGTGATGTTTCTTATGACCAGGGGAACCTAGGAAAAATAAGTTTTGAGTTAATTCACTTTGAATAACCCTAATTGGTCTAAACACCCAAAATTAAACTTTAATTAATTAGGGTTAACTATACATCAAATTGACTTGGAAATAATTCTTCACTGTCCTTTAGGGTCAGGAGAGTCTCACATAAAAATTTGAAACTAATTGACTTCGATTTGATCCACCAAATGGGTCGATTAAGCCACATGAGTAAAATTAAACTTTAAAAATTCATAACTCACAAAATACTATTCAAAAATTCAAAAAAATGGTTTTGGAGATTCTCTGATATCAGAGGAACTTAGAAAAATTAAAATTGTAATTTTTTAAAAAAAGTTGATTTTTATCATTATTTTAATTTTTTTTAATAATTAAAAATAATAAAAATCACCAAAACGTCACATTTTGAAATCTAATTACTTAGGAACAAACCAAATATTTTTCTGAAGTCCCTAGGATAAGATATTGAATTTTAAAAGCTTCATGTGATTTTTAATAAAAAAAATGTATTTTTCAACCTTTTCACTAAAATAATTATAATAAATCAAAGAAAAATCAGATAAATACAAAATTTATTTCTCTGAACTCCTTGAGGCCAGAGCGATTTAAGAAAAATATAAAATCCATTTTTCAACTTTAATTTTATTTTAAAATTGATTAATACTCCAAAACTCAAAATAATTCTAATAAATAAAATATAATTCAAAAAATCATCAAAATTGATCCAAATGGTCCTCTGGTCATTAGGAATATCCCATAATTTTCTTAAGGTTAGAAACATTACCTTGGTCATGTTATTGAATTTTCCTTGAAAACCCCTATTTTTCATTAAAAAATAATTACATAAATAAATTAAAAACAGAAAAATCACATTTTTTCCTCTAAAGTCTTAATTGACATGTAAGTGAGGTTACATAAAAATTTCAAGTTCATTTGAGCTTAATTTAGTGAGTTATAGAATTATTGAGCTCAAGGGCAAAATGGTAATTAAAAATTTCAACCTTTAATTAAAATTTTAGGATTAATCAAAAAGGGAGGGTAAAATATTTGATTTTAAACTGATTTTGGATGATTGAACTTAAATAATTGAGGGTAGAAACCTACTAACCATTTATAAAAAATAATTAAAATAAACTTTAATTAATTAATTAATTAAAATTTTGGGAAAATGATGGAAATTAAAATTATTAAAGTAGGGATATTATTAAGAGGATATTTATTCTTTAATTTAAAAGTCCCTAAATAAACCACTTTAATAATACTTAATTCTTAATAAATAAAAAAATTAATTAATTAAAATAATAATCCAAATTAAAATTAAACTAAAATTAAATTAAAATTAAAATTAAATTAAAACTAAAATTCAAAATTAAATTAAAATTAAAATTAAATTAAAACTAAAATTAAAATTAAATTAAAATTAAATTAAATTTAAATTAAATTGAAATTAAATTAAAATTAAATTAAATTAAATTAAAATCAAATCAAATTAAATCAAAATTTAATTAAATTCAATTAAAGTTAAATTGAATTAAATTAAATTAAAATCATTTAACAACAAACCTAAATGAAATCCTTAAGAATTAAATCTAAAATAACTTGAACACTATTCCAAACTTAATCTAACTTTTTATAATTAAGTCAAAATTAAAACTAAATCATTAAGTTTAAATCATCAAAATATTTAATAATTTGATTTGCCCTTTTAAAGCTCTTATTATTATAACTCTTAAATGAGTCATCAAGTGAAGTGTTACTTCACTTATAGGATATTCAAATGTCCTAGTTCACTCGAGCAAGATAACAAAACTTAACCTCCCTGATGATTAATTCACTCGTATAATTAAATTCTCTCGACTTAAAACAATCCTAGCAGGTATCGAAAAGATGTTTAAGACTCGTCTTAAGAACTTCCTCAATATGATAGGATGTTTATAAGAACAACCGAATTTAATTGTTCTTCGGGTGAAGAGAGTCATCCTTAAACCAAAACACAAGAACCTAGTACGTCATAGGAGATGATTAACTATAGGATTGTGACTTTGTAGACAACCAAAATCTTTCCCTTAGCCTTTTACCTAGGTACTTCGTTGAAACATTTAAATGTCTTAACATGTGTTTTAAGTGCAAATTGGGATGATAGGAAGACCCTCCAGTGCACGCTTTTATTTTATTACAATTTACTTTATCGCAACTTCACTTACGTGCATGTCGACCTCATTTTCGATGAGGTCTTCCTTTCTTCTTTTTAAGTGCTTAGGATCTAACCTTAGGCTTTTCCTTCGACTATCTTAGAGGACTAGAATTGGGACCCGCCTTTTAGAAATTTAAACCACTTCTAAACTCCCCGCAAACTCCACAAACTCGACTATAGACCCCTAATCATCTGCAGGGTCGAAATCAAATGTGGAAGCTTAAAGGATGAGTTCCTATGTGACTCTTCGGCCTTAGGATCGCTCCGGTGGCCTGGTCCGATGAAGGGGCCGACATACACTACACTTACACACTACATTTCCACACACTTCCTAAAACCACACCCATACCCAACTCGACCTCCCGACTCATGTAGGTGATTCACATGGATGGTCCTTAACCCCTAAGCCCCTCGCAAGAGGGTTAGGAACAACATAATTAATGCCTCAAATGAGTCCTTTCATGGCTCATATGGGCTTGAAATGGCTTCATGGTTCAACCAAAATGATTTCTTTCCACCCAAATTCACCCAATCTTCAATTTCCCAAATTTTCAATTTTGACCCTCGGGACCCTACACCTACTAAACCTACCCAAAACCCTCGAATTACTCCAAATTTTTGCAAAATCTCCAAATTACCTAAAATTTTCCAAAATCAATCCCAAACACCTCCACATCACTCAAATTGATCATCAATACCCAAAAATACCAAAAATTCCAAGAAAACCCCCCAATACTCCTCCAAATACCCAAAATACCCTTCTTGGCCTAAAAATCCAAAAATTCAGAAAATTCCCAGAAAATTCCAGAAAATCTCAAATATTCCCAATTTCATTTTGTCCAACTACACCATGGGCCAATTTTGTCAATTTACCCTACTTTTGTCAAAACCCCCAAATCGACCCATTTTAACCCAAAGTGGACCCAATGTCAAACCAAACCTACCCAATCGACCCCAATTTTGGTCCAATTCAATTCTAAACTTCAATTCAACATTCCCAATACCAATTTAGACATCAAATCCAAGTCCAATTTAGCCGACATTTGGATCCAACTCCACTT
>JAKZJZ010000300.1:0-55000 GCA_022702705.1 Papilionanthe hookeriana x Papilionanthe teres | reverse complement strand
TTCAAGTTTTGCCGATGACGATGCGCCGTGCCGCCCACCATGCTCCGAGCTCCTTGTTGTCGCAGAGGTTTAGTTTTAGAAGTCATAAATCGTGGGATGAGAAAAGTGTTTTCGGTTTAGAGAAAATCTTAATTTCCAAGTGTTTTCTTAATGTTTTAATTAAAACAAATCTTAAAGTCGATTATAACGACACCGGCTAAGATCCCACGGTTCCATCCTTCCAGCATCATTATTTTTATCGGATTCACTTAGTCCGTATGAATTTGCTAAACTCAACCGAATGAGTTCCACACTTTCATTTAGACCGTCGGAAATCCCGTTAAGCAACACGTAGGTTACATCATCCGAGGTATTCCCGATCATCCAACATGACGTTTTAATTTAATTGTAATCGTAGTTTTGTGTTCTCGTTTCGTGATTAAATTTCGAGTTGTTTTATATTTTGAAATGTCGTGGCGGTGAATTTTATCTCGCAATGACTTTTAACTTAGTTTTGGTTTCGCTTTAGTGACTATCCTAAAGGTGTGGGTTTTCATGCAACAGCTTGTTTATCATGCAAGAAAAGTAAGTGCGATGCGATTAAAGTAAATCGTAATAATGTAAATTGCAAGAAAGTAAATCGCAATAAAATAAAAGCGTACTCTGAGGGTCTTCCCGTCATCCCAAGCCGCACTTAAAACACAATTAGAATATTTAAGCAAGTTCCTAGTAAAGCTAAGGTAAGGGTTATGGTTTTCTACCAAATTCCTAATCCTATAACCTAGTCATTTCCTATGACGTCTAGGTTCCTCGTGTTTGTTCGAAGACGATTTTCTTCATCAAAGAACAATTAAGTTCAATTGTTCTTATAAATATCCTATCATATCGAGGAAGTGCTTAAGAATAATCTTAAACATCTTTTCAATATTTCTAGGATCGTTTTAAGTCCAAATGAATTTAATTATATAAATGAATTAATCGTCCAAGGATTCAAGTTTTGTTAATCTCGTCGAATGAATCTAGGACATTCGAATATCCTATAAGTGAAGTAACATTTCATTTAATGTTCTGTTTAGGAGTTATGATAACTAAAGCTTTCGAGGGTAAATCGTGTTCAAATGGTTTCGCGATTTAGTTTAATTTCCATTAATCGGTTTAAATTTGAATAGTTGTTCAAGTTATTTTAGATTTATTTTGAATTCTTTATGTCTTTCAGTGATGTTATATTTAATTCAACTTAATTTAATTTAATTTAATTTAATCGAGTTTTAATTTAATTTAATTCAATTTAATTCAATTTAGTTTCGATTTGATGTTACATTAAATTAATTTGATTCGATTTAATTTTAATTTAATTTGATTTAATTTAATTTAATTTAATTTAATTTAATTTAATTTAATTTAATTTTATTTATTTTTTAATTTGATTTAATTTAATTTAATTTGATTTAATTTAATTTAATTTAATTTAATTTAATTCATTTAATTTAATTTAATTTGTTTATTTAATTTAATTTAATTTAATCTTTAATTTAATTCAACTTTTAATTTTAATTTAATTTAATTTAATTTAATCCAATTTAATTTACTTAATTTAATTTAATTTTTAATTTAATTTTATTTTTTAATTTTAATTGAAATTTTTAAAAGAGTTTAATAATTTAATTTTAGTTTAATGATTAAGTCTTTTAATGTTTTGAATTTGAGTTATCATTTTAATTAAGAATTAAATATTAATGAAATGATTAATTTAGGGATTTTTAAATTAAAGAACAAATCTCTTCCTAATAATATCCCTATTTTAATAATTCCAATTTTATTATTCTTCCAAATTTAATCAATTATTTAATTAAGGTTTAATTATTTTAAATTGCTTAATGGGTTTCTACCCTTTAATTATTTAAATTTCAATCATCCAAATCAGATTAGGATCAAATATTTTACTTGTTAATTTTTTATTAAACCTAAAGTTTTAATTAAGGATTAAAATTTTTAATTACCACTTTACCCTTTAAGCTTAATAATTTCATAACTCACTAAATTGAACTCAAATGAACTTGAAATTTTTATGTGACTTCACTCATATGTCAATAAAGACATGAGAGGAGAAAATGTGATTTTTCTGTATTTAATTTATTTATATAATTATTTTTGGTAGAAAATAGAGATTTCCAAGGAAAATTTAATAACATGACCAAGGGAAAGTTTCTGTCCTTAAGAAAATTAGGGGACATTCCTAATGACCAGAGGACCACTTGACCAATTTTGGTGATTTTTTGAATTATATTATTTTTATTATAATTATTTTAAGTTTTGGAGTGTTAATTAATTTAAAAATAAAATAAATGTTGAAAAATGAATTTTATATTTTTCAAAAATCTCTCTGATACCAAGGAAATCAGAGAATCAAATTTTGCAATTTTCTGATTTTTCTATGATTTATTATAATTATTTTAGTGAAAATGCTAGAAAATACATTTTTTTAATTTTAAAATTACCCTAGAGCTTTAAAATTTAATATCTCACTAAATAGACCTAAGAAAAATATGGGGTTTGTTCCTAAGTGATTAAAATTCAAAATGTGACATTTTGGTGAATTTTATTATTTTTGTGATTTTTATTATTTTTTAATTATTAAAAATATTAAAATAATATTAAAAATCAACTTTTTTAGAAAATTGAAATTTTAATTTTCTTAGATTCCCCTAATATCAGAGAGGCTCCAAAACCAATTTGGTGAATTTTTGAAAGGTATTTTGAAAGTTATGAATTTTTAAAGTTTAAAATGACTAAGTCGGCTTAATCAACCCAATTAATAGGGCTAACCAAGTCCAATCGACCTCAAATTTTTATGGTGGGTTCCTCTCGATCCTAAAGGTCAGTGGAGAATTGATTTGAAGTCAATTTGATGTATGGTTAGCTCTAATTAATTAGAGACCTATTTTGAGTGTTTAAGCCAATTAGGTTGTTTTAAATGAACTAACTCAAAACCTATTTTTCCTAGGGTCCTCTGGTCATAAGTAACATCATCAAATTTTCCTAGAATTTATTTCACAACATGCTATTTATTGGAATTAAAATACTCAAAACAGTAACATGAACTTGAAAATCAATAACTCTTCATAGGATGGCTCTGACTTTGGAAAATTCAGGGAATGTTCCCAAATTCAGAGGCTTCAAAAGCCCTATGATCTCATGCCATGGTGAATTGTATACATGCATGGAGAATTAAATGTATGCAGAGAGTAAATAAATTATAAAAAATAAAATACTTGATGAAATTAAATGATTTCTTTTCCACATTATTCTCCTCTGTTCACCGAGCAAGAGGGTATTTTTATTTTATTTTTCTGATTTTTCTACACAAAGTTATGAATTTTTGAAGTTTAGGGAATTAAATAAATCAAAAAATACCCTAATTTTCTATTTATCCACGCGGCGCCGCGTCAACCCTCGGCAGCCTCCGAATGCACACGCGTCGCGCTCCCATTCGACGCCGCCATCTGACTCAGCGCTCCCGGGGCCCGCTGTATCGTTCCGTCTTCTGATCCGACGCGATCCTGGCCGTCCGTCCGCGCGTGTATTGAATGGACGGCATCCGTTCATCGTCCCCAAGTGTCCTCACCCGAGAGCCGTCCACACTAAATCCCTAATATCTCACTCGATACTCAATGGATTTTCATGTTCTTATGCTTCTATGGATTCGTCTCAAGAGACGAACACATCTATACGTGCTATCATGCATCGAAATTAAAGCATTTGAAATGGAGAATCTCCGAAGCTCGGGATGAAGAATTAGCTCATACCTTTGCTCGGAGAAGTGTGGCTTCGATCCGAGAGTTGTTGCACCTTCGATTGGATCCTAGCAAGCTCCGCATGAAGTCTCCCGGTCTCGGTGAATCGTCTAAGTTGGATTTCGACCACACCCGATCACAAAGCTTGGAGGCCGGAGCAACCGGGAGGCCCGGAGATGGGGCTTTTGCTGGTGGACACCTTCCCTCGTCCGGTGAAGGTGTAGAACCAATCAATTTGGGGATTGGCTCACCGTGGAGAAGTGTCCTCGGTTTCGGGTGGAATTTCAGCTCGAGAAATCGGGTTTTGTCACTGGGATTGTGGGCAAATCGACACCGGGGATCAACCGCCTAAGGGTGGAGAAGGGTTTGAAACAATTTTGGCAGCAGTTTCGGCAAGGTTTGTGCAACTCTCCTCTCATGGCCGCGAGGGGGTCGAGCTTAAATCAGAGGTGGCTCGGAGAGCCTCCTGTGAGATGGCCAAGGGTCGGGATCGACCGCTCTGGTCATGAGAAGAACAGCCATGGTGGCCATCGGGCATGTGGCAGCTCCAACAAGGTGGAATTCCAAAGCTTGGCTCCTCCCAAGGTCTCGGCCATGGTGTTTTCCGGCGATCCAGGCAGGCCGGCCGGCAGTGCATGGTCACCTTCGGTCGTGGAGTCCAAGGCTCGAAGTCGGTGAAGTCAATCGGAGTCGGACATGTGTAAAGTGTTTGGATCGAAATGGAATGTGGGGAAAGGCTATACTTGGCTAGGTTTGGTCAACCCATTTGTTCGGGCCGGGTTCACCTCCCCATGGCCGGTCTTGGGCCGTGAAGACTCACAGTTAGACACTGGTCAAGAGGTGGTGATGTCCTTATCCAAGAATATTTCGGATTAAATCTTGTTAAGTGGAAACATGCTTAAGGCTAATGACTTTTAGGAGATGGTTAAAGGACCTCCTCCTTTTGCCATTAATGGCATGGTCACATGCCAAACTTTCATGGCTCCATATGGCTTGTGAATGGCTCATCCTTGGCTCCATTTGGCTTCGGGAAAAGCTTCGGTCAATTTCATAAAAAGGGATTTAAGAAAATTTTGATATTTTGATTGGAATTTGTATGGGGCTTGATTTGGAATTGTTTAATTGATGACTTCGAAACTTAGGGGAAATTTTGATTAAATGGATGATGAGGGGAAGTGCCATGTGGGCTTTGGATGAATTTGGGCTTTCGAATTCAAGGAAGTGGGTTTTTAGAAAGTTTAGAGAAATGGGCTTTTGATTTTAGGATGGGCATTTGGGTGAAGATTTTGTAAGACCTTGTCAAATAAGTGTTATAATTGGTTTAGGGATGTTCTATGAAGGGCTTGGAGTCAATTTGGGTGATTTGGGGTTCAATCTGGCTCAATCTGATTTATTTGCAAGTGGGCCTATGTAGGTCAAATTGGGCTAACTTGGGCCAATGTTGGGCTAGGGTTGAAATTGATGTAAAATTAATGTCGAGAAATATTTATGGGAGTGTTTCAAAGAGGTTTTGACTTTGGTTCGGCTTTGATTTTGGGGTTTGGGCTCATTCGGGTTAGGTTTGGGTTTAGGTCAAAAATGGGCCTTTTAGCTTTGGGTCGAATTCGAGTGGGGTTTGGGTCTAAATTTTGGGCAAATCATGTTAGTGTTTTGTTTTTGGGAATGTTAAGGAAGATTTAGAAAAGATTTGGGGTTAATCGGAGTCGAATCGGGTGAGTTTGGGTTAAGTTTCGGGTCATGGGTCCAAATCGGGCTTTAAGGCCAAAAGTGAAATCGATCCAAATGTCAATCAAATTGACTTGGATTTGGTCTAGATTGGTGTCGGGAATGTCGAATTGAAGTTTAGAATCGAATTGGACCAGAATTGGGGTCAATTTGGTAGGTTTGGTTTGACATCGGGTTTACTTAGGGTTAAAATGGGTCAAATTGGGGTTTTGACAAAAGTAGGGTAAATTGACAAAATTGGCCCATGGTGTAGTCGACAAAAATGAAATCGGGAATATTTGGGATTTTCTGAAATTTTCTGGGAATTTTCTCAATTTTTGGATTTTTTGGGCCAAGAGGGGTATTTTGGGTATTTCGAGGGTATCGGGAGGTATTTTTGGAATTTTTGGTATTTTTGGGTATGGATGATCAATTCGGGTGATGTGGAAATGTTTGGGAATGATTTTGGAGGATTTTGGGTAATTTGGAAATTTTGCAAAAATTCGGTAATTTCAAGCCGTTTTGCAGGCTAAGTGTGTAGTAGGTCCTGTGGTCAAAAATCGAAAATTCGAGAAATCAAAGATCGGGTGAATGTAAGTGGAATGAAATCATTTTGGCTTGAGCCATGAAGCCATATCAAGCCCATATGAGCCATGAAGGGACTCATTTCAGGCATTCACTATGTTGTTCCTAACTCTCTTAGCCAAGGGCTTAGGGGTTAAGGACCATCCATGTGAATCACCTACATGAGTCAGGAGGTCAAGTTGGGTATGGGTGTGTTTTTTAGGAAGTGTGTGAAAGTGTAGTGTATAAGTGTAGTGTGTAAGTGTAGTGTGTGTGTAAGTCAGCCCTTCACTGCACTGCAGCCACCTAGTAAGGGCCCCAAGGCCAAAGAGTCCTATAGAACTCATCCTTTAAACTTCCACATTCGATTTCAACCCTCTAGGTGATTAGGGGTCTATAGTCAAGTTTGTGGAGTTTGCAAGGGAGTTAAGAAGTGGTTTGAGTTTCTAAAAGGTGGGTCCCAATTCTAGTCCTCTAAGATAAGCCAAAGGAAAAGCCTAAGGCTAGATCCTAAGCACTAAAAAGAAGAAGAGAAGACCTCATCAAAAATGAGGTCAACAAATGGACCCCCAATAGTGTGGTGAGCCGACTGAGCACACCGCGCGTATCGGTGCTGACCGAAGCGATCAACAAAACCAACACAAACGTCCAAGTGACAAACTTAGGACAAAGCAAAAGAATTTCCGCTCAGGGAGTATCGGCATGTTCCCAAAACCGGAGATACTCGAACTCTCGCCGGGAAAAGAAAAGGAGGTGAATTCCGAATCACATGACCCGGGAGAATTTCGATTTAGATTTTATTTTGTTTCGATTTAAGTTTCGACGTGTGAACTTAGATTTTAGTTTGGAGTTTTAATTTAGATCAAGTTTTGTCAAAATTAATTTGAGGGATTCGATTTGAAATGAAAATTGGAATTTCGAGGTTTTAGATGTAACATCTTCAACCTCGAAAGAAAATCGAATCGATCAGATCGAATCATCGCAACGAGGAGAGATCTCGTAGCAATGCGGTATCGGATGTAAAATCCTTAACCTCAAGAGTTCGATTTTGATGTATTTCATTGTCAGTAGGGAAAGAATCCTAAAGCAATGCAGGCCTTGATGTAAAATCCTCGACCCAAAAAGTTCGATTTCGATGTATTTCAAAGGCAATAGGGAAAGAATCCTAAAGCAATGCAGTCTCGGATGTAAAATCCTCGACCCAAAAGTTTGAATTTGATGTATTTCAAAGGCAATAGGGAAAGAATCCTAAAGCAAGTGCAGTCTTGGATGTAAAATCCTCGACCCAAAAATTTGAATTTGATGTATTTCACATGAATAGGAAAGAATCCTAAAGCAAGGTGCTTGGATGTAAAATCCTCGACCCAAAAATTTGAATTTGATGTATTTCAATGGCAATAGGAAAGAATCCTAAAGCAATGCAGTCTTGGATGTAAAATCCTCGACCCAAAAGTTTGAGTTCGATGTATTTCAGTGCAATAGGGAAAGAGTCCTAAAGCAGTGCAGCCTTGGATGTAAAATCCTCGACCCAAAAGTTTGAATTTGATGTATTTCAGTGCAATAGGGAAAGAATCCTAAAGCAGTGCAGTCTTGGATGTAAAATCCTCGACCCAAAAGTTTGAATTTGATGTACTTCAGTGCAATAGGGAAAGAATCCTAAAGCAGTGCAGTCTTGGATGTAAAATCCTCGACCCAAAAATTTGAATTTGATGTATTTCAGTGCAATAGGAAAAGAATCCTAAAGCAGTGCAGTCTTGGATGTAAAATCCTCGACCCAAAAATTTGAATTTGATGTATTTCGATGCTAATAGGGAAAGAATCCTAAGCAAGTGCAATCTTGGATGTAAAATCCTCGACCCAAAAATTTGAATTTGATGTATTTCAAGTGCAATAGGGAAAGAATCCTAAAAGCAAGTGCGGTCTTGATGTAAAATCCTCGACCCAAAAGTTTGAATTTGATGTATTTCGGTGCGACAGGAAAGAATCCTAAAGCGGTGCGATCTTGGATGTAAAATCCTCGACCCAAAAGTTTGAATTTGATGTATTTCAAAGGCAATAGGGAAAGAATCCTAAAGCAGAGTGCGATCTTGGATGTAAAATCCTCGACCCAAAAGTTTGAATTTGATGTATTTCAGTACGGTACAGGAAATAATCCTAAAGCAATACGATCTTGGATGTAAAATCCTCGACCCAAAAATTTGAATTTGATGTATTTCGATGCGAATGGGAAAGAATCCTAAAGCGATGCGGTCTTGGATGTAAAATCCTCGACCCAAAAGTTTGAATTTGATGTATTTCAGGCTGCATAGGGAAAGACTCTAAAGCGGCAAGATTCTAGATGTAAAATCCTCGACCCAAAAAATCGAATTCGATGTATTTCAGTGCGATAGGGAAAGAATCCTAAAGCAAGGTCACGGTCTTGGATGTAAAATCCTCGACCCAAAAGTTTGAATTTGATGTATTTCGGTGCGATAGGGAAAGAATCCTAAAGCGAATGCAGTACTTGGATGTAAAATCCTCGACCCAAAAGTTCGAATTTGATGTATTTCGAGTCTAATAGGGAAAGAATCCTAAAGCAATTGCAGTCTTGGATGTAAAATCCTCGACCCAAAAGTTTGAATTTGATGTATTTTAGTGCGATAGGGAAAGAATCCTAGCGGTGCAAGGAGTCTTGGATGTAAAATCCTCGACCCAAAAATTTGAATTCGATGTATTTCAGGTGCGATAGGGAAAGAATCCTAAAGCGACCAGTAGCGTCTATCGATGGCCGTCGCCAATCTTCGTGTTTTCTCGTCACTCGCCTAGCCGATTCTTCTTCTTTTCCGATTTGTGTATTGTGTCTATGTCGAGCTCGTGATAGGACTCGACGTCCGTGAACCGACACTTCCAATCGATTTATCTTGCAAACAATGTGCAAATTCTTTTGCGAGAACGTGCAAAAGCATCTCGCTAAAGCATTTTCTTTTCACGGAATTTTGTAGATCGTTACATTTGGAATCTGTTCCAACAAGTTGTATGGCATACCGGAAGTATTGTTCGAGTCTTGGCTTTAAAATTCTGTATTGTCCGGCGATCTCGTTGAATGATTAACTGCGAATCCCCGTAGATGTCGATGTACATTATCCCGCATTCGAATAGTTAATTCCAGTCCCGTTATGAGGGCTTCGTATTATGCTTCGTTGTTTGTACACAGCTTCCGTCAAGTGGTAGGAGTATCTTAACATCCCCGCTCCGGCGTTATAAAGATTAGCCCATTCTGCCTTACTGTGCACTATCACTTGTGATTCTTCGTCTCTATCTTGAAGATGCTCCGTCGAAATATAATTCCCAACGTCGATCATCAGGGTCTTCTAGATTCATTATTTGTTCATCTGGCAAATCGTCATTGAGAGGAGATTCTGAAATACATCAGAGTCTTCTAGATTCATTATTTGTTAAAATGGGTTTACTTAAAGTTAAAATGGGTCAAATTGGGGGTTTTGACAAAAGTAGGGTAAATTGACAAAATTAGCCCATTGTGTAGTTGGACAAAATGAAATTGGGAATATTTGGGATTTTCTGGAATTTTCTGGGAATTTTCTGAATTTTTGGATTTTTTGGCCAAGAGGGGTATTTTGGGTATTTGGAGGGTATTGGGAGGTATTTTTGGAATTTTGGTATTTTTGGGTATGTATGATCAATTTGGGTGATGTGGAAATGTTTGGGAATGATTTTGGAGGATTTTGGGTAATTTGGAAATTTTGCAAAAATTTGGGTAATTTCAAGAGTTTTGGGTAGGCTAAGCGGGTGTAGGGTCCCGGGGGTCAAAAATTGAAAATTTGGGAAATTGAAGATTGGGTAAATGTAAGTGGAATGAAATCATTTTGGTTGAGCCATGAAGCCATATCAAGCCCATATGAGCCATGAAGGGACTCATTTGAGGCATTCACTATGTTGTTCCTAACCCTCTTAGCCAAGGGCTTGGGGTTAAGGACCATCCATGTGAATCACCTACATGAGTCAGGAGGTCAAGTTGGGTATGGGTGTGTTTTTTAGGAAGTGTGTGAAAGTGTAGTGTATAGGTGTAGTGTGTAAGTGTAGTGTGTGTGTAAGTCGGCCCTTCACTGGACTGGGCCACCTGTGGCAGGTCCTAAGGCCAAAGAGTCCTATGGAACTCATCCTTTAAACTTCCACATTTGATTTCAACCCTCTAGGTGATTAGGGGTCTATAGTCAAGTTTGTGGAGTTTGAAGGGAGTTTAGAAGTGGTTTGAGTTTCTAAAAGGTGGGTCCCAATTCTAGTCCTCTAAGATAGTCAAAGGAAAAGCCTAAGGCTAGATCCTAAGCACTAAAAAAGAAGAAGAGAAGACCTCATCAAAAATGAGGTCAACAAAGTGATATAAAGAACATTGAATAATTCATAGTTTAAGAATCTTAAAGACTAGTTAGGTAGGGGAGATACTAGCTCTCACTCTATAATCCCCTTGTCCCCCCAACTGAAGAGTAAAATCTAGTATTAAGACCTAATACTAAGAATCAAATTGGGGGCTTTAGACTGTCACTCTAAAATCCTCTAATTCTACACCCATCAAAAATTGTTTACCTATTTATTTGCACTCAAACATATAGACTACATTCTCATTCATACAATCTCACGTGATTCTACTACAGCTGATTGAGACAACACCATCACGGATGTTACATGTTCTCACAATGGATTTTAACATGCAAGTTGATCAATTTTACATGTAAATGAAAAACAAAGTAAAAATATTACAATATATTCTGACTCAACTCAATTCTATATCTGACACATGCATACTAATTCATTATACGAGGAAATAGTAAAGAAAACTACTCACTACATATTGGGAAACAACAAGAACTTTTCATTGAACAAGACTTTCAAACCATACAAACAAAGTGCTAAATTCAAGTCAAAATATAATGAAAATACTTATCATTGATGGAAATCAAACTCTCCTTGTATAGCAAAAGCACTCTCCTCACAATATTCTCCAAGAATAAAGCAAAAAGAAAAGAAAAATCTCTCACTCTCTCACCTTGTCGCCCAATCGGGGCTCTCACCCAAGCCTTCTTCTCAGCTTCTAATTAGTTCAAGAGAGCCTTTAAAAACATTTCTAAGCCTTATTTATTATTTCTTAAGAGGTGCTTAAGTGTCTCTTCAAAAGTGTCCATATTTATTGAATCTTAGGGTGTCTCAAGTGCCTCTTCAGAAGTCTTTAAAAATCTCCTTCTAACAACACCAAATTCTTCTCTAAAGTCCCTTTTATCATCTCCAATGAATTCCCCAAGCGAAACGCGAAGCACCGCTTTAAAAATCGTCTAAATCTGATGTATATTCTAGAAGATATGTTGAAAACTGTCGTCGACGCTTAAGCACTAATTTTGGACGCTTAAGCGCTCTCCTCTCTGTATGGTGGCACATAAGTGCCATCTTTGGGTGCTTAAGCGCTGGGCACAGGCACTTAAGTGCCCAGTTTCGGCCCCCATGGCTTCGATGTGCCCCAGTTCGACCTGGTTTGCTCCGGTTTGCTCCGTTTTGGTCTATTTTTGTTTCTTTTGCTCCAATCACTCCAAATTCTTCAATTTAATGTGCCTACAACCAAAAACACAAGATAAAATATCTTTAAAATGCAATATTATTATAAAATATAACATGAAAAGTAGTACATTTTTAGGTGCATCAAAATTCCCTAAACTTAAATATTACTTTTTCTCAAGTAATACTACATTTTTAAAATAATTTATGTAGATTAGAGTTAATTGGTCATTCTTTAGAATTGATAAAATTTTTTTTCTAAAAATGTGATAGTTCAAATAAGAAGAGCTTCTAGTGAATCAGACTAGCCCAGGGTCTAAAATATTTATCATCAAACATGTGAATTTATTTTACTATCTAATTCAAAAATATATGCAGATTTTTCAAACTTTGAATCCTATGAACTTACTTTACATTCTAGACTTAAAAACTCTCTTTAAAGTAATTTTTACTAATATAAGTATAAAAAGCAAGCTTAGGATTGTTCTAAGTTCTTTACTCTATAAAGACTCAAGTGAAACCAATTATTGATTAGGACCTCTCTTCAAGCTTCTCTTCACTTTTTTTTTTAATTTTCCTTTTCTTTTTCAGGAACTTTTTGGTCCATTCTTTTCTTTTTTGCTCTTTACTTTTCTGTTTTTTTATGTGAGGATTAGTATATCTGGAGAAGTCCTTAAATAATTTTGAATTTTACTATCCTCCTCTAAAGTTAAAACTTATTACTTGCCTTCACTTGAAAAGATTTTTTTTAGGATCTTTTTTATTCATTCTTTTCTTTTCTGCTCCTTTTTTTATGCGAGGATTACTATACTGGAGATATCCCTAAATAATTATGAATTCCACTATCCCCTCTAAAGTTAAAACTTATTACTATCCATCACTTGAAAAGATGTATTCTTTTTTTTAATACTTTCTAAAAGATCCTTAAATGTATAAAAATAAAAATTCTAAGTATCCTTAATTTTTTAAAAATTATAATTCTTCCTACTAAAGATAATTATTCATTTTCCCAAGTTCTTGTTGACCTCATTTTTGATGAGGTCTTCTCTTCTTCTCTTTAGTACTTAGGATCTAGCCTTAGGCTTTTCCTTTGACTATCTTAGAGGACTAGAATTGGGACCCACCTTTTAGAAATTCAAACCACTTCTTAACTCCCCGCAAACTCCACAAACTCGACCGTAGACCCCTAATCACCTAGAGGTTTGAAATCAAATGTGGAAGTTTAAAGGATGAGTTCCTATAAGACTTTTCGGTCTTAGGACCGCCCTGCAGTGGCCCGGTCCAGTGAAGGGGCGACTTACACACACTACACTTATACACTACACCTACACACTACACTTCCACATACCTCCTAAAACCACACCCATACCTAACTTGACCTCCCGACTCATGTAAGTGATTCACATGGATGGTCCTTAACCCCTAAGCCCTCGGCTAAGAGGGTTAGAACAACATAGCTGAATGCCTCAAATGAGTCCCTTCATGGCTCATGTGGGCTTGATATGGCTTCATGGCTCAACCAAAATGATTTCTTTCCACTTAAATTCACCCAATCTTCAATTTCCCAAATTTTCAATTTTTGACCCCGGGACCCTACACCCGCTAAACTTACCCAAAACCCTCGAAATTACCCAAATTTCTCAAAAATTTCCAAATTATCTAAAATTCTCCAAAATCAATCCCAAACATTTCCACATCACTTAAACTGATCATCCATACCCAAAAATACCAAAAATTCCAAGAAAACCTCCCAATACCCTCCAAATACCCAAAATACCCCTCTTGGCCTAAAAATCCAAAAATTCAGAAAATTCCCAGAAAATTCCAGAAAATCCCAAATATTCCCAATTTCATTTTGTCCAACTACACCATGGGCCAATTTTGTCAATTTACCCTACTTTTGTCAAAACCCCCAATTTGACTCCATTTTAACCCAAAGTGAACCCAATGTCAAACCAAACCTACCCAATTGACCCCAATTTTGGTCCAATTCAATTCTAAACTTCAATTAAATATTCCAAATACCAATCTAGACCAAATCCAAGCCCAATTTGATTGACATTTGGATCCAATCTCACTTTGGCCTTAAAGCCCAATTTGGACCCATGACCCAAACCTAACCCAAACTCACCCAATTCAATTCCAATTAACCCCAAATCTTTTCTAAATCTTCCTTAACATTCCCACAAACAAAATACTAACATGATTTGCCCAAAATTTAGACCCAAACCCCACTCAAATTCAACCCAAAGTTAAAAGGCCCTATTTTGACCTAAACCCAAACCTAACCCAAATGAGCCCAAACCCCAAAATCAAAGCCCAACCAAAGTCAAAACCTCTTTGAAACACTCCCATAAACATTTCTCAACATTGATTTTATATCAATTTCAACCCTAGCCCAACATTAGCCCAAGTTAGCCCACTTTGACCTACATAGGCCCACTTACCAAATAAACCCAAATTCAAACCAATTCAACTCCAAATCACACCAAATTGATTCCAAGCCCTTCATGAACATCCCTAAAACAATTATGACATTTATTTGACAAAGTTCTTCACAAAATCTTTACCCAAATGCCCATCCTAAAATCAAAAAGCCCATTCCCCTTAAACTTTCCTAAAAAGCCCACTTCACCACATTCAAAAGCCCAAATCCATCCAAAGCCCACATGACACTTCCCCTCATCATCCATTTAATCAAAATCACCCCTAAGTTTCAAAATCATCAATTAAACCATTCCAAATCAAGCTTCATGCAAATTTTCACAAAAAATTACCAAAAAATTCTTAAAACCCATTTTCATGAAATTGACCAAACCTTTTCCCAAGCCAAAGGTGAGCCATGCAAGCCATGGACAAGCCACATGAAGCCATGGAAGGCTTGACATGTGATCAAGCCATTAATGGCAAAAGGAGGGGCTCCTTTCCTAATCCTCCTTAACCCCTTTTTACCTTAAGCATGTCACACACTAAACCATGCTTAGCCACCTCATCATGGATGGAGACCACACCACTCTCCCTAGCCGACCCAACCGATCCTCTCAGCTCAAAATCAGGCCATGGGGAGGTGCACCCAACCCAAACCAATGGGTTGACCAATTTCAAGCCAAAATGGCCTCTTCCCCATTCCATTTTAATCCAAACACTTTACACATGTCCAAGCCCATCGACTTCACCATTGCCAAGCCCCGACCTCCCCGGTCAAGATGGTGACCCATGCCCGCCGGCCAGCCGCCCGGATCGCCGGAAAACACCACACCCGAGAGCATCATGTGAGCCCAAGCTTGGAATTCTCACTCGCCGAGTCGCCCCATGCCCAATGGCCACCATGGCTGTTCTTCTCCTCACTCGCAGCAAGCTCGATCCCATGCCTCAACTCCCCCGGAGGCCCTCCACCCTCTCCTATTTAAACTCCACCCCTCTCGGCCATGAGAGGAGCCGAGCACAAACCTTGCCGAAACTCGCCAAAATTGTTCCGCACCCTTCTCCACCCTTAGAGCAGCTTGATCCCCGATGTCAATTTGCCCTAATCCCCACCGATAAAATCCAATTTCCCAACCGAAATTCCACCCAAAACCAGGACACTTCTCCACGCTGAGCCAATTCCCAAATCGATTGGTTCTACACCTTCACTGCACCAGAGGAAGGTGTCCACCAAAGAAAGCCCCATCTCCAGTGCCACCCAGCTTGCTCCAGCCTCCAAGCTTTGTGGATCGGGCTTGGTCGAAATCACATCCGTACAATTCACTGCACCGTGAGACTTCATCCGGAGCTTGCTGGGATCCAATCGAAGGTGCAACAACTCTCGATTGAAGCCACACTTCTCCGAGCAAAGGTATGAGCTAATTCTTTATCCCGAGCTTCGGAGATTCTCCATTTCAAATGCCTTAATTTCAATGCATGTTAACCGTATAGATGTGTTCGTCTCTTCAAGACGAATCCATAGAGCATAAGAACATGAAAATCCATTGAGTATCGAGTGAGATCTTAGGGATTTAGTGTGGACGGCTCTCGGCGAGGACGCTCGGGGACGATGAACGGATGTCGTCCATTCAATACACGCGCGGACGAACGGCTCGGATGGCGTCGGACCGAGAGACGGTACGAGAACCGCGGGGCCCGGAGCCGCTCGACTCAGGTGGCGGCGTCGAATGGGAGCGCGACGCGCGTGCGTTCGGAGTCGCCGAGGTCGACGCGGCGCCGCGTGGATAAATAGAAAATTAGGGTATTTTTCTATTTATTTAATTCCCTAAACTTCAAAAATTCATATCTCTGTGTAGAAAAATCAGAAAAATAAAATAAAAATACCCTCTTGCTCAGTGAACAGAGGAGAATAATGTGGAAAAGAAATCATTTAATTTCATCAAGTATTTTATTTTTTATAATTTATTTACTCTCTGCATTATTTTAATTCTCCATGCATGTATACAATTCACCATGGCATGAGACCATAGGGCTTTTGAAGCCTCTCGAATTTGGGAACATTCCCTGAATTTTCCAAAGTCAGAGGTCATCCCTATGAAAAGTTATTGATTTTTCAAATTCATGCTACTGTTTTGAGTATTTTAATTCCAATAAATAGCATGTTGTGAAATAAATTCTAGGAAAATTTGGTGATGTTCCTTACGACCAGAGAACCCTAGGAAAAATAGGTTTTGACTTAGTTCATTTAAAACAACCCTAATCGGCTTAAACACCCAAAATAGGTCTTTATTTAATTAGAGTTAACCATGCATCAAATTGACTTGAAATCAATTCTCCACTGACCTTTAGGATCATAGAAATCCACCATAAAAGTTTGAGGTCAATCGACTTCGTTAGCCCCACTAATCGGGTTGATTAAGCCACTTAGCCATTTTAAACTTTAAAAATTCATAACTTTTAAAATACCTTTCAAAAATTCACTAAATTGGTTTTGGAGCCTCTCTGATATCAGGGGAACCTAAGAAAATTAAAATTTCAATTTTCTAAAAAAGTTGATTTTTAATAATATTTTAATATTTTTAATAATTAAAAAATAATAAAAATCACAAAAATAATAAAATTCACCAAAATGTCACATTTTGAATTTTAATCACTTAGGAACAAACCCCATATTTTTCTTAGGTCTATTTAGTGAGATATTAAATTTTAAAGCTCTAGGGTAATTTTAAAATTAAAAAAATGTATTTTCTAGCATTTTCACTAAAATAATTATAATAAATCATAGAAAAATCAGAAAATTGCAAAATTTAATTCTCTGATTTTCTTGGTATCAGAGAGATTTTTGAAAAATATAAAATTCATTTTTCAACATTTATTTTATTTTTAAATTAATTAACACTCCAAAACTTAAAATAATTATAATAAAAATAATATAATTCAAAAAATCACCAAAATTGGTCCAAGTGGTTCTCTGGTCATTAGGAATGTCCCCTAATTTTCTTAAGGATAGAAACTTTCCCTTGGTCATGTTATTAAATTTTCCTTGAAAATTTCTATTTTCTACCAAAAATAATTATATAAATAAATTAAATGGAGAAAAATCACATTTTCTCCTCTCATGTCTTTATTGGCATATGAGTGAAGTCACATAAAAATTTCAAGTTCATTTGGGTTCAATTTAGTGAGTTATGAAATCATTAAGCTTAAAGGGTAAAGTGGTAATTAAATTTTAACCCTTAATTAAAACTTTAGGTTTAATAAAAATTTAACAAGTAAAATATTTGATCCTAATCTGATTTGGATGATTGAAATTTAAATGATTAAAGGGTAGAAACCCATTAAGCAATTTTAAAATAATTAAACCTTAATTAAATAATTGATTAAATTTGGAAGAATAATAAAATTGGAATTATTAAAATAAGTGATATTATTGGAAGAGATTTATTCTTTACTTTAAAAATCCCTAAATTAATTATCTCATTAATATTCAATTCTTAATTAAAATGATAACTCAAATTTAAAATATTAAAAGACTTAATCATTAAACTAAAATTAAATTATTAAACTCTTTTAAAAAATTTCAATTAAAATTAAAAAATAAAATTAAATTAAAATTAAATTAAATTAAATAAATTAAATTAAATTAAATCAAATTAAATAAATTAAATTAAATTAAACAATCAAATTAAATTAAATTAAATTAAATTAAATTAAATTAAATTGAATAATTAAATTAAACTAAAATAAAATTAAATTAAAATTAAATTAAAATTAAATTAATAATTAAATTAAATTAAATAAATTAAATTAAATTAAATAATTAAATTAAATTAAATCAAATCAAATTAATTTAATTTAACATCAAATCAAACTCAATTGAATTAAATTAAAATTAAAACTCAATTAAATTAAATTAAATCGAATTAAATATAACATCACCTAAAACATAAAGAAATTAAATATAAAGCAACTTAACACTATTCCAAATTTAAACCCTTCAACTTAAATCAAATCATTTGAATACCAATTTACCCTCGAAAGTTTTAGTTATCATAACTCCTAAACGAACATTAAATGAAATGTTACTTCACTTATATGATATTCAAACGTCCTAGTTCATCGAAGCAAGATAACAACAAAACTTGAATTCTCGGACGATTAATTCATTTGTATAATTAAACCCATTTGGACTTAAAACAATCCTAGAAATATTGAAAAGATGTTTAAGATTCTTCTTAAGCACTTCCTCAATATGATGAGACATTTATAAGAACAATCGAATTTAATTATTCTTCGATGAAGAAAATCGTCTTCAAACCAAAACACAAAGAACCTAGACGTCATAGGAAATGACTAGCTATAGGATTAGGAACTTGGTAGAAAACCATAACCCTTACCTTAGCTTTACCTAGGAACTTGCTTAAATATTCTAATCGTGTTTTAAGTGCAGCTTGGGATGACTGGAAGACCCTCCAGTACGCTTTTATTTTATTGCAATTTACTTTCTTGCAATTTACATTATCAGCAATTTATTTAATCGCATCGCACTTACTTTTCTTGCATGATAAACAACTCGTTGCATGAAAACTCACACCTTTAGGATAGTCCCTAAAACCGAAAACCAAAACTAAGTTAAAAGTCATTGCAAGATAAAATTCACCGCCACAACATTTCAAAATATAAAACAACTCAAAATTTAATCACAAACGTAACACAAAACTACAATTACAACTAAATTAAAACGTCCCGTCGGATGATCGGAATACCTCGGATGATGTAACCTACGTGTTGCAAACGGATTTTCCACGGTCTAAATGAAAGTGTGGAACTCATTCAACTGAGTTTAGCAAATTCATCCGGACTAAGTGAATCCGATAAAAATAATGATACCGGAAGGATGGAACCGTGGGATCTTAACCGGTGTCGTTATAGTCAACTTTAAGATTTGTTTTAATCAAAACATAAAAAAACACTTGGAAGATTAAGACTTCTCTAAACCAAAACACTTTTCTCATCTCCTGATTTATGATTTCTAAAACTAAACCTCCGCAACAACAAGGAGCTCGTGAGCATGGTGGGCAAAGACGGCCATCGTCATCAAGCAAAACCCGAGTCTACTTCAAAGAAAACCTTCTTAGAATTAAACAACAAAGCCATAGGACTTCGAGGTAGTTTGCCTAGTGCAACATAAACCCTCAACCTTTGTTAGGCATTTGCATGATCGGGTCATGTAAATTAAGCCCTAACCGGCTTTAGATTCCGAGGTAAGTCGTTCGATACGACATAAACCCTCACATCTTCGAGGCTATTTCGTATGATTCTATCATATAAATATAAGTCCTAATTAACTAAAATTGGCAAGATCAAAACATTTAAATAAATATTAGGACTTTCCTAAATCTAAGCCAAACAATATGATAGCCGGAAATTACCGAAGTTTACTTCGAATCCGTGATTTCTCCTACCTTTCTTCCTTTGGATTCACAAAACAAAATGTTCCAAGTTTGATCCATTCCCTATCGAAATTCCAAAATTCAATCCCTTAAAAACTTAAACTTTCAAATCCTCGAGAGCAGAACTATCGATTATTATCGAGAGTTTTCTTAGGTGATTCCCATCACTTAAGATGTAATTAACTATAGTGGCTTGCCCTTATAGGAATTTTAAAGAACCTGTGTAATATAAACCCCGTTTAATGTTTTCATATTAAGCTGGGGAATTTTGCTTCGCTTATAAAATTGGTTCGCGTACCAAACCGATGTCATAAATCTTCTAGTTTATTTAATCGAGCCCCACCGTCAAGCAGTGTGTCTATCCTTAGGGATGGATACACGGTTCATGGTGCGGTGCTCGTTTATATAAACTATTCGGGATGTGAGATCGGTTTAATCTCATATCTTAAAACCTTCAAATTTAAAATTATTTTCAAAATCAAATACTACTTTTCAAATTATTTATTTTAATTAAATTAAAAATTCGCCGACAACTTCACGTTAGGCGACCCCCTTTTCAAAATAAAACACACAACCTAAAAATATGCCGACAGATTTCCGGCGACTCACTGGGACAATTCCTCTCTCCATTATAATCGTATAATTCCGCTTTCAAAAATCGGTAGTGCATCCATGTCCTTAATGGATCAAACTACTCCTTCTTTCCGTTGGAATACTATGTTCATTTCTACCTCGAACAAGTATAGCCAACATTCTCCCGGATTTAGGAGCCACCGTTTACACACCCCTAAACGAGAGGTTCCGAGATCCTTTTACCTCATTTCCGAGGTGGGGCGGACCCCCAATAAGTGTTAGTTTAGGAATGATCCTTCGAGTCGAGAAGTCTTGCTTAAGACTCTCTTTTCCTTTCCAACTCCGAATCAGATTCCTTACCTTCTCTACACTTTTGAACATTTCGTTCTAAATAAACAAAGCCTCTAATAAGTGATTCTTTTAACAAATGATTCTTTCTTATAAATACATGAACAAGAATGAGTTCGGACTCTTTTCAATTCCTTTCTTTTCGTCCTAAAGAAAAGAAGCATAACTCGGACCGACAACCGTAATCTACCTCGCGAAATGGAAGCCCCGAAACCGATTTTCTCCTTCACCAACGGACCGGACTTCGCCGTCTATAAGGATGAGCCGCCCGACAATGGGATCATCCGATTCGGACGAGGATTTGAAAACACGAACGTCAAGGTCACCGACGTCTCCCTCTTTGCACCGACAAACAAGGTATCCGAAGCCGAGGAGCCACCGCTCGAGTTCAACCTCAGGTCAACCCAAGAGTTTCCTCCCCGCAAAGGGTCCCGACTAGGAGGAGTACCGTCGTCCGCAGGAGGACCGTTCTTACTACCCCCACTGGTCTAATTATTTCTGCACCTACCCCGACTTCTGCCAAATCAAAGGGGAAAGAAATCCAGAATTATGGTAAACCTGTCACCGTGGAGGGTACAGATCTTCCTATAAGACCTTCTGTTTTCGAAATCGGGTCCAGTTCAAAGATTCCGTCACTGACAAAGACCCAAAGAAGAAACGAAGTAGAAGGATCGCCGGAGAAGCCGTAGCCGCCGAAATCGCTTTCCCGAGGAAATTCCAAAGCCGCCAAGATATACACCGCTACCGTAATATACACCGCCGCTCGACTACATACCACTTTTGGGAGGAAGCAGTGTTCCATCCCCTCTCCGCCGCAGAGGACGAGGAGAATGTTCGCAAGATTGCCGTCACATTACCTCGACCCCGCATATTACAACGATAGCCGCAAGAAAAGAACTAGAACTACGCCGTTTGCTCGACCGCAAACTTTGGTAGAAAGTTAGCAAGGAAGGAAAACCGCCCCATATCGGAAATTCTACAAAGGATAGTGGCGGGTGCCAGCCAAATCCCGTCTTGGGCCCCGAGTAGAGCCCGCCATCATGACGTAAAAGCCAAGCAAGAGAATGAAGGCTAGCCCGCCCGTCGTAGTCTCGAGACTACAGACAGGGAGGATACCACCTTCCAAGCATCCGGCCGACGGACCATCCGGTCCTAGACCTTCGTCGCTAGAAGGATGGTATGGCGTCCCACTACGGGGCAGCTCGAGATCGAAACAACAGCCTCGAGAAAGAAAGTCTCGCCGAGAGGCTCGGAATCCGAAGAAAGTGCTACCGCGATAAAGGGGACTCGTGAAAGAGGGACCCGGCAACTATCGCATGACAACCGCAAAGACACACGTAAAGCTCCGCTAGAAGACGCCATGGAAAAGCCGAGAACCGATATCCGACGGTCGGCAAAAGAAAGAGAAGAAAAGTTCGGAGATGAGATCGATTCATCGGAGTTCATGGACGATGAATATGCGTAAATCAATATGGTCGAGACACGAGCTTCATCGCCTTCGCAAGGTGCTCCCGTAGCCGCAGAAGAGAGGAGCCGGAACTGATGAGAAGACAGCTTCAGGAAAAGGACGACACGATCGCTCAAATGGCGAAAAGGATGGAAGAGATGGCCGTAGCTTTGACCACTCTCTAGAGTCAAGTACAACCACATAGAGAAACACCCCCAGAGGTCATTCACATTGTAGACGGAGGAAAGGAGATTACATCCGTCAATGGGGATGACCAGCTGAAAAAGGATATGACACAAAGTATGATCCCTGAAAAGGATATCAAGAATTTGGTAGAACAGCAGGTGCGAGAAGCCTTAGCACAATCGAAGAACGGGACATCCATTCGGACGGGTAGACCTTACCCAGAAGAATTCGACGCCGTCCAATACCCGAAAGGCTTCGTACCACCTCTCGTTCAAGACCTTCGACGGAACCGGAACCCCCGACAAGCATGTCGCACACTTTCGTGCCGCTTGTTGCAATGCCGGCGGGAGCGATGCGTTACTCTTCCGACAGCTCGTCGCTAGTCTCGTCAGAATCGCCTTCGACCGATATGCGAATTACCCAATGGTTCGGTGAAGACATTCTCGCAGCTAGAGAGCCTCTTCATCAAGCGATTTGTCGGAGCTCAGCACCACATCACTATAGGTGATTTAGTGGAAGAGAAACAAAGGCCGAATGAAACTTTGGTGGATTACATACTTCGATGGAGAAATTTAAGTATGAAGTGTGAACCACAACTGCAAGAACAACATGCAGTGGGCATCTTGCTTAAAAGCATTCACGGCCCGATAGCACTGTCGGCACTATTTTTAGGTTGTGTGATATTTTGAAAAGGGGTCGCCTAACAGAAGTTGTCGGCGAATTTAAATTTTAAATTTAATTTAAATATATATGTATAATTTAGAAAGTAGTATTTGATTTTGAAAATAATTTTAAATATGAGATTAAATCGATCTCACATCCCAAATAGTTTATATAAACGAGCACCGCACCACAAACCGTGTATCTATCCCTAAGGATAGACACACTACTTGATGGTGGGGCTCGATCAAATAAACTAGAAGTTTTTGTGACATGCGTTTGGTCTGCGAACCAATTTTATAAGCCGACAAATTCCCCTGCTTAATATGAAAGTATCAAACCGGGTTTATATTACCTGGGTTCTTTAAAATTCCCTATAAGGGCAAGCCCCTATAGTTAATTACATCTTAAGTGACGGGAATCACCTAAGAAAACTCTCGATAATAATCAATAATCTCGCTTTCAAGAATTTCAAAGTTTAAGGTTTTCAAAGATTGAATTTTGGAATTTCAATAGGAATGGGTCAAATTTTGGAACATTTTGTTTTGTGAATCCAAAGGAAGAAAGGTAGGAGAAATCACTGATTCGAAGTGAACTTCGGTAATTTCCCGACTATCCTATCGTTTGGCTTGAGTTCAGGAAAGTCCTAATGTTTATTTAAATGTTTTGATCTTCGCCAATTTTAATTAATTAGTGCTTATATTTGTATGATAAAATCAAACAAATAGCTCTAGAAGATGCGAGGGTTTATTGTCGTATCTGACGACTACCTCGGAATCCTAAGACCTAGTTAGGGCTTAATTTGCAATGCAAATGCCTAACGAAGAGTCGAGGATTTATGTTGCACTGTGCAAGCTACCTCGAAGTCCTATGACCTTGTTGTTTAATTCTAGGAAAGTTTTGTCAAGTAGGTTCAAGTTTTGCCGACGACGATGGCCGTGCCGCCCACCATGCTCCAAGCTCCTCGTTGTTGCAGAGGTTTAGTTTTAGAAATTATAAATCGGAGATGAGAAAAGTGTTTTGGTTTAGAGAAGTCTTAATTTCCAAGTGTTTTGTATTTTGATTAAAACAAATCTTAAAGTCGATTATAACGACACCGGTTAAGATCCCACTGGCTCCATCCTTCCGCATCATTATTTTTATCTGAATCACTTAGTCCGTATGAATTTGCTATACTCAACCGAATGAGTTCCACACTTTCATTTAGACCGTGGGAAATCCCGTTAGCAACACGTAGGTTACATCATCCGAGGTATTCCCGATCATCCAACGAGACGTTTTAATTTAGTTGTAATCGTAGTTTTGTGTTCTGTTTGTGATTAAATTTTCGAGTTGTTTTATATTTTGAAATGTCAGTGCGGTGAATTTTATCTTGCAATGACTTTTAACTTAATTTGGTTTCAGTTTTAGGGTCTATCCTAAAGGTGTGGGTTTTCATGCAATGCTTGTTTATCATGCAAGAAAAAGTAAGTGCAATGCATTAAATAAATCGCAATAATGTAAATTGCAAGAAAGTAGATTGCAATAAAATAAAAAAAGCGTACCTGGAGGGTCTTCCCGTCATCCCAAGCTGCACTTAAAACACAATTAGAATATTTAAGCAAGTTCCTAGGTAAAACTAAGGGAAAGGTTATGGTTTTCTACCAAATTCCTAATCCTATAGCTAGTCACCTCCTATGACGTCTAAGTTCTTTGTGTTTTTTGTTTGAGGACGATTTTCTTCATCAAAGAATAATTAAGTCCAATTGTTCTTATAAATATCCTATCATATCGAGGAAGTGCTTAAGAGGAATCTTAAACATCTTTTCAATATTTCTAGGATTGTTTTAAGTCCAAATGAATTTAATTATACAAATGAATTAATCGTCCAAGAATTTCAAGTTTTATTGTTATCTTGCTCAATGAACTAGGATATTCGAATATCCTATAAGTGAAGTAACATTTCATTTAATGTTCTGTTTAGGAGTTATGATAACTAAAACTTTCAAGGGTAAATTAAGTATTCAAATGATTTGATTTAAGTTAAAGGGTTTAAATTTGAATAGTATGTTCAAGTTGTTTTATATTTAATTTAATTTAATTGAGTTTGATTTAATTTAACATAGTTCAATTTAATTTGATTTGGTATTTAATTAATTTGATTTGATTTAATTTAATTTAATTATTTAATTTAATTTAATTTAATTGTTTAATTTAATTTAATTTAATTATTTAATTTAATTCAATTTAATTGTTTAATTTAATTTAATTTAATTATTTAATTTAGTTTAATTTAATTTAATTTAGTTTTTAATTTAATGTAATTTAATTATTAAATTTAATTTAATTTTAATTTAATTTATCTTTAATTTACTTTATTTTTAATTTTAATCGAAATTTCAAAAGAGTTTAATAATTTAATTAAGTCTTTTAATATTTTGAATTTGAATTATCATTTTAATTAAGAGTTGAATATTAATGAGATGATTAATTTAGGGATTTTTAAATTAAAGAATAAATCTCTTCCTAAAAATATCCCTTATTTTAATAATTCCAATTTTATTATTCTTCCAAATTTAATCCATTATTTAATTAAAGTTTAATCATTTTGAAATTGTTTAATGGGTTTCTACCCTTTAATTATTTAAATTTCAATCATCCAAATCAGATTAAGATCAAATATTTTACTTGTTAATTTTTTATTAAACCTAAAGTTTTAATTAAGGGTTGAAAGTTTAATTACCATTTTACCCCTTAAGCTTAATAATTTCATAACTCACTAAATTGAACTTAAATGAATTTGAAATTTTTATGTGACTTCACTCATATGTCAATAAAGACATGAGAGGAGAAAATGTGATTTTTCTGTATTTAATTTATTTATATAATTATTTTTGGTGGAAAATGGAGATTTTCAAGGAAAATTTGATAACATGACCAAGGGAAAGTTTCTGTCCTTAAGAAAATTAGGGGACATTCCTAATGACCAGAGAAGCACTTGGACCAATTTTGGTGATTTTTTGAATTATATTATTTTTATTATAATTATTTTAAGTTTTGGAGTGTTAATTAATTTAAAAATAAAATAAATGTTGAAAAATGGATTTTATATTTTTCAAAAATCTCTCTGATATCAAGGAAACCAGAGAAACAAATTTTGCAATTTTCTGATTTTTCTATGATTTATTATAATTATTTTAGTGAAAATGCTAGAAAATACATTTTTTTTAATTTTAAAATTACCCTAGGGTTTTAAAATTCAATATCTCACTAAATAGACCTAGGAAAAATGTGGGATTTGTTCCTAAGTGATTAGAATTCAAAATGTGACATTTTGGTGAATTTTATTATTTTTGTGATTTTTATTATTTTTTAATTATTAAAAATATTAAAATATTATTAAAAATCAACTTTTTTAGAAAATTGAAATTTTAATTTTCTTGGGTTCCCCTGATATCAGAGAGGCTCCAAAACCAATTTGGTGAATTTTTGAAAAGTATTTTAAAAGTTATGAATTTTTAAAGTTTGAAATGGCTAAGTGACTTAATCAACCCAATTAGTGGGGCTAACCAAGTCCAATTGACCTCAAATTTTTATGGTGGATTCCTCTGATCCTAAAGGTCAGTGGAGAATTGATTTCAAGTCAATTTGATGTTTGGTTAACTCTAATTAATTAAAGACCTATTTTGGGTGTTTAAGCCAATTAGAGTTGTTCGAATGAACTAAGCCAAAATCTATTTTTCCTAGGGTTCTCTGGTCATAAGGAACATCACCAAATTTTCCTAGAATTTATTTCACAACATGCTATTTACTGGAATTAAAATACTCAAAACAACAACATGCATTTGAAAAATAAATAACTTTTCACAGAGATGGCCTCTGACCTTGGAAAATTCAGGGAATGTTCCCAAGTTCGGAGGCTTCAAAAGCCCTATGGTCTCATGCCATGGTGAATTGTATACATGCATGGAGAATTAAATGTATGCAGAGAGTAAATAAATTATAAAAAATAAAATACTTGATGAAATTAAATGATTTCTTTTCCACATTATTCTCCTCTCGTTCACCGAGCAAGAGGGTATTTTTATTTTATTTTTGTGATTTTTCTACACAAAGATATGGATTTTTAAGTTTAGGAATTAAATAAATAAGAAAATACCCTAATTATCTACTTATCCACGCGGCGCCGCCGAAACATCGGCAGCTCCGAAGGGGTACGTGTCGCGCTCGTGATTGGGCGCCGCCATCCGAGTCGGCCAGCCCGGCCCCGCGGTTCTCGCACCGTTTCCCGGTCCGACGCCATCCGAGCCGCTCGTCCGCGCGTGTATCGAATGGACGCGCATCCGTTCATCGTCCCCAAGTGTTCTCACCCGAGAGCCGTCCACACTAAATCCCTAAGATCTCACTCGATTCTCAATGGATTTTTACGTTCTTATACTCTATGGATTCGTCTCGAAGAGACGAACGCATCCATACTGGCTAACATGCATCGAAACTAAGGCATTTGAAATGAGAATCTTCGAAGCTCGGGATGAAGAGTTAGCTCATACCTTGGCTCGTAGAAGTGTGGCTTCAATCCGAGAGTTGTTGCACCTTCGATCGGGTCCCAGCAAGCTCCGCATGAAGTCTCCCGGTCCGGTGAATTGCCTCGGATACGATTTCGACCAAGCCCGATCACAAAGCTTGGAGGCCGAGAAACCGGGTGGCCTCGGAGATGGGGCTTTTGATGGTGGACACCTTCTCTCGGTCCGGTGAAGGTGTAGAGCCAATCAATTCGGGAATTGGCTCACCGTGGAGAAGTGTCCCGGTTTTGGGCTAAAGTTCGAGCTCAAAATCGGGCTCGGCCTAGAGGGAATTGGGGCCGGAATTCGATGCGGGATCCGGTGCTCTATGTGTGGAGAGTGATCCGGAGTGATTTTGCGTAGTTTCCTTAAGGTTTTTGTTCAGCACTTCCTTTGGCCGAGAGGGTGAGGGGTTTGAGATCAGGAGAGGGTGGAAGGCCTCCTGTGGGGAGTTAGTGGCTCGGGATCACCTGCTCCGGTGAGGAGAAGATCAGCCATGGTAGCCACCGGGATGGGGCAGCTCAGCAAGTGAGAATTTCAATGTTGGCTCACATGCGAGCTCTCGGCCATGGTGTTTTCCGGCGGCCTGGTGGCCGGCCGGCCGTGCAATGGTCACCATCTTGGTCAGTGGGTCGTGGCTTGGGTTTAGTGTGGCAATCGGCAAATGCCATGTGTAAAGGAGTTGGATTGAAATGGAATGGAGGATGAGCCTATTTTGGGTCCAAATGGGTCAACCCACCTTTTGGGCTTGGTTCACCTCCCCATGGCCTGATTTTGGGCCGAGAGGATCAGTTGGGTCAGCCAAGAGAGAGTGGTGTGGTCTCTATCCATGATGAGGTGGCTAAACATGGTTTAGTGTGCGACATGCTTAAGGTAAAAAAGGCTTAATGAAAGATTAGGAAAGGAGCCCCTCCTTTTACCATTAATGGCATGGTCACATGTCAAGCCTCCCATGGCTTCATGTGGCTTGTCAATGGCTTGCATGGCTTGTCTTTCGCTTCGGGAAAGTCGAGTCAATTTCATAAAAATGGGTTTTAAGAAATTTTTGGTAATTTGATGGGAATTTGGATGAAGCTTCATTTAGAATAATTCAATGATGATTTTAGGACTTAGGTAATGGATTTAATTAAATGGATGACAAATGGAGATGTCATGTGGGCTTTAGGGTAGATTTGGGCTTTTGAATTTTGAAGGAAATGGGCTTTTAAAATGGTTTAAGGAATGGGCCCTTAAGTTTAAAAATGAATTTATGGATGGGAATTTTGTAAAGAGGTTGGGCCAAATAATTGTTGGGTTTAGCTCATAGATGTGTCATGAGTGATTTGAAACAAATTGGGGGTGATTTGGATTTGAATTGGGTTGAATTTGGGTTAGGTTTGGGCTTAGGTCAAAAATGGGCCTTTTAACTTTGGGTTGAGTTTGAGTGGGGTTTGGGTCTAAATTTTGGGCAAATCATGTTAGGGTTTTGTTTGTGGGAATGTTAAGGAAGATTTAGAAAATATTTGAGGTTAATTGGAGTTGAATTGGGTGAGTTTGGGTTAAGTTTGGGTCATGGGTCCAAATCGGGCTTTAAGGCCAAAAGTGAGATTGGATCCAAATGTCAATCAAATTGGACTTAGATTTGGTCTAGATTGGTATTGGGAATGTTGAATTGAAGTTTAGAATTGAATTGGACCAAAATTGGGGTCAATTGGGTAGGTTTGGTTTGACATCGGGTTCACTTTGGATTAAAATGGGTCAAATTGGGGGTTTTGACAAAAGTAGGGTAAATTGACAAAATTGGCCCATGGTGTAGTTGGACAAAATGAAATTGGGAATATTTGGGATTTTTTGGAATTTTCTGGGAATTTTCTGAATTTTTGGATTTTTGGGTCAAGAAGGGTATTTTGGGTATTTGGAAGGTATTGGGAGGTTTTCTTGGAATTTTTGGTATTTTTGGATATAGATGGTCAATTTGAGTGGTGTAGAAATGTTTGGGAATAATTTTGAAGAATTTTAGGTAATTTGGAAATTTTGCAAAAATTTGGGTAATTTCGCGGCTTTTGTAGTGCTTAGTAGGTGTAGTGGCCCTGGGTCAAAAATCGAAAATTTGGGAAATTGAAGATCGGGTAAATTTTGGTGGAAAGAAGTCATTTTGGTTGAGCCATGAAGCCATTTCAAGCCCATATGAGCCATGAGAGGACTCATTCGAGGCATTCACTATGTTGTTCCTAACCCTCTTAGCCAAGGGCTTAGGGTTAAGGACCATCCATGTGAATCACCTACATGAGTCGGGAGGTTAAGTTGGGTATGGGTGTGGTTTTAGGAAGTGTGTGGAAATGTAGTGTGTAAGTGTAGTGTAAGTCAGCCCCTTCATCGCACTGTGCCACCTGTAGGAGCCCTAAGGCCAAAGAGTCCTATAGGAACTCATCCTTTAAACTTCCACATTCGATTTCAACCCTCTAGGTGATAAGGGGTCTATAGTCAAGCTTGTGGAGTTTGGCAGGAGTTAAGAAGTGGTTTGAATTTCTAAAAGGTGAGTCCCAATTCTAGTCCTCTAAGATAGTCAAAGGAAAAGCCTAAGGCTAGATCCTAAGCACTAAAAAGAAGAAGGGAAGACCTCATCAAAAATGAGGTCAACAAGCACTTCTCCTCAAAGGATTCACTATTAAGACTTTTGAGAAGTTGTTAAGCAAGGCCGAAAGCTTGCAAGAAGAGGCGAAGCAATTAAGTTTTGTCGATAAGACGATGACGAAGGTCGGTGAAGACCTTCGAAAAAATGCTGGATCATTGCAGTAGCTTGATAAAGGCAAGCAACCGATGCAAATACCACCGAACGACCGCAAGAACCACAACAGAATTACCAAGAACCCCGGTCCACTATCGGTCTTCTCCGCAATATGAACAACCGCCTCGTCCGCAACGTACATTAAGGGAGCTTCGAGCGAGAGAATATCCGTTCAAAAATGAAGCAAGATCGAAAATGTTCCGTAGCTCTAATGAAGACTCCGCATTTCCACTGCCAGAACCTAAAAGACCAGAGAAGTCAACAAAACGGTGATCCCAACTTTCGCCCCTACCATTGGATGCTCAGGCACAAGATAGAAGATTGCATTACCTTTAAAAGTCGGCTCAACGACAACCTTCGGAAAGGAAATATAACAATCCCGAAGGAGTACATGAAGGAACCCCGGAAAGGAGGTTCCGTCAATGTTATCTCAACCGATCCCGTCATTCCGATAGATCCCTATGCAACCGACGATGGATGGACTACCGCCCTCGGCGAGGTCTTCGAAGAAGATTTTAGACAGCATCCGAACCGCTTCGGTGCGAGCTTCAATTCAGATTTCGAGACCTGTTAAACCGGTACTATCACTTGCGATAGAGGAACCACCTCGACAGGAGACGATCGAAGAAAAGAAGAAAATTGACGAAGAAGAGGGGACCGAGATTCCTAAGGCTAGACTAGTGGGCCGCTTATCCTAGGATAGTTGTTTCCGGTTCGGGGAGAAATCCTCGAACCTCCGATTTTGTATGATTATCTCGCTCACTTCGGTGGGATCATATAATGATAAGGGTGATGGCGTTGGCTACGTTTTCGACTGTTTCTAACGATTACGTAACTAGCGACAATCCGGACATCGACTTCGATACCAACAACAATTCTCAAATCATACACGATCTCGACGAGCAAAATAACGAAGAAGGCAGCCATCAAGGAGGCTACGAGAGTTCAACAAGCAACGGATCTATCTGTGAGTTTCGAGGAGCTCCGAGCTTACGATAGAGTTAGAGCCTTCAGATTTTGAAGATAATCCAGAAGAGCCAGTCATTCCGATTCAGGAGAAGACACCGGCGAACTCAACACTAGATTCAGAAGAAATTATAGAAGTCAACTTAAGAAGTGGAAGAGTTCCACTTCCAAGAATGGGTCCAAAAGACAAAGGAAAGCAGGTGGTTATTCAAGAAGAACCAACCCTGGCAGAAGAAATACTCATTCGAGAAGAAGCTGAGACGCATGAGAACAAAGTGGACTACAACGTGCTAGCCCATCTTAGGAAACTACCGACCAATCCGAGCATTTACGATGCTCTCATCTTATCAAAGGAGATGAGAGAAGCTCCGATCAAAGCCTTACTTGATCCAGAATTTGCTTAGCTCAAATGGCCTGGAGATTCCTTAGATGAGGTTTGCTCGTTAAAGGAACAGACGAGGCGTTACCTTCACTGGACAATGACCTACTACTCGGGACGAATGAGATCACAACCGACCGTTGTACATTTCAGTTACAATCGGGAAGTTTACGCTCTCCCGAGTATTGGTGGATCCAGGAGCATCAATCAACATAATGAGTCTTCGAACACTAGCATACTTGGAAATTGATGCTCGTGAGCTCGAGGCCGACAAAATGTTATTAAGAGGATTCAACCGTAAAGGAGAAAGAGCCCTCGGGTCAATAACACTATTGATGAAGACCGGTGACTTAGCAAAGACAACCGCGAAATTTCACATAATTGATTCAGAAACGTCGTTCAACGCTCTACTGGGCCGACCATGGATACATGAAAACAGGATGGTACCATCATCTCTACACCAGTGCATCAAGTACTACGATGGAGGGGAACAGTGCATCAAAGGTGACTTGCAACCATTCTCCGTACATGAAATTGGAATCCATGAAGACGCAGCTTATTATGCACCGCCAAAGAAAACGATCTTCTCCGGAGATACCGTAACAAATGAAGCAAAGAAAGTTCGAGACAACGAAGAACCTGAGGTTCTAGTCCAACAGTCACTCACCACTCCCTTACGGCGAGATGGTGAAGGTTTCTCCACAACTCGCATCCGAGGTCGAGGCCGGGGACGAGGTCGTGGAAGAGACGTTAGGACAACTGGACGAGGAAACCAGCCATCAATGTTGATTGGGAAGATAGTTCTGAAGAAGAAAAAGAAATCAAACAAGAAGCAACGACAATAAGTCGGAAGAAGCCGCAATTTAAGATCTCTCTTGAAGATGAGAAGAACGAAGACTACAAATCAATGTACGAGAAGATTAACCACTACGTACATACTATGACCCTGACCCCGATCCATTCTAATAAGATCGAGGGTATGGTGGTCAAAGAGGTACGTAACGACGGTGCAAGGCCCATCAAATTCTACCGTGGCGCTTCTTCCTCCAAAACTGAAAATAATGTACAATTTGAAGATGTCACTTCATCGAATTAATGGAATTACCTTTTGAGTGGTACTCTCCCCGTGTTCAAAATTTAATTCAACGTGGTTTCTTACCTCGACAATGGACAAAAGGCCAATCACAACATTTTGAAAAATTATGGAATAACTCCGGTCGCCCACCCAATTCAAAGTATGGTCTCGGATTCGACACGAGAGGTCGCTCGACGATACTCGAATTTTGCTTGGTTGTCACTTGCAAGTCCAATGAAAACTGCATGGAAACTACGTGACGAACTCGAAGATTTACAAATTGAGACGCTCCACCGAATTCGAAGAAGAAATCAAATCTACAATAGATGAGTTAACTGAAGTTAATTTAGGTACTAGCGAAGAGCCTAGACCTACCTTTGTTAGCTCCTTACTCAATAGAGAAGACTCCGAAGAAATAATCAAATTATTAATGGAATTTAAGGACCGTTTTGCTTGGAACTACGGTGAAATGCCGTGATTGGCTCCGGAGGTTGCAGTTCATAAGCTAGAGTGGACCCTACTTCGTCCCGCCGACAAGGTCCTGAAGAATGCGTCTAGAAATCGAACAACAAGTCATAGCCGAAGTTAAAAAGCTAATAGACGCTAAATTTGTCCGTGAAGAACAATACCCGACTTGGTTAGCCAACGTGGTGCCGATCGAAAAGAAGAATGGTCGGATCGAATCTGTGTGGACTTCGCAGATTTAAACAAGGCATGTCCAAAGGATGAATTCCCTCTTCCGATCCCAGAATTAATGATCAACATTGCTTCAACGCATGAAATATTTTCATTCATGGATGGATCTTCAGAGTACAACCAGATAGAAATGGCTCTAGAAGATGAAAAGCTTACATCATTCAGAACGCCGATCGGAGTATTTTGCTACACAGTAATGCCATTCGGACTGAAGAACGCAGGAGCAACTTACCAGAGAGCAATGACAAGAATTTTTGATGATCTCATCCACAATCAAGTCGAATGCTACGTGGACGATGTGGTCATCAAAAGCAAAGTAAAGGAAAACCACCGTATGATTTGAGAATTGTTTTCGAACGATTAAGACAATTTAACCTTAAGATGAATCCCTTAAAATGCGCCTTCGGCGTCACCTCCGGGAAATTCTTAGGATTCGTTGTCCGACATCGTGGAATTGAAATCGACCCGGAGAAGATTAAAGCCTATCTTAGAAATGCCGCCTCCCAAAACCTTAAAACAACTACGATCTTTTCAAGGAAAGCCGGCATATCTTCGACGCTTTATCTCAAACCTCGTCAGTAGGTGTCACCTTTCTCGGCACTAGTTAAAAAGGACGCCAAATTTATTTGGGAAGAGAAATGCCGTAAGGCCTTCGAGGACATTAAACAATATTTAATGACACCTCCCGTCTTAGCAGACCCTGGCCTCGGGTAGATCGCGATACTTTACACCGCGGCTTTAGACGACTCTCTCGAGCCCCGTTAGCCTGTGTCAATGATGAGGGTAAAGAAAATGCTCTTTACTACTTAAGCCGTCGTTTACTTCCGACTGAAGTAAGGTATCCCGCAATTGAAAAGCATTGTTTGGCCTCGATCTTCGCCGCTCAAAAGCTCGTGCACTACATGCTTTCTCATAAGGTTAACTCGATCTCGAAGTTTAATCCATTGCAATACTTCGATGACTCGTCCAACACTTTCCGGCAGACTTGCCGGATGGTCAATGATATTATTGCAATTCGATATAACTTTCGCGCCTCGCGTGCCGTAAAGGGACAAGTCTTAGCAGACTTTCTCGCAAAGACACCCTTCTCGGCGCTGAATCTCCTCTCAATGACGATTTGCCGGATGAACAAATAATGAACCTAGAAGACCCCGATGATCAACGTTGGGAATTATATTTCGACGGAGCATCTTCGACACACAAAGACGAAGAATCGCAAGTGATAGTGCCCGTAAGGCGGGAATCGGGCTAATCTTTATAACACCGGAGCGGGGAATGTTAAGATACTCCTACCACTTGACGTAACCGTGTACAAACAACGGCGAATACGAAGCCCTCATAACGGACTGGAATTAACTATTCAAATGGGGATAACGGACATCAACATCTACGGGATTCACGCTTAATCATTCAACAGATCGTCGGACAATACAGAATTTTTAAACCAAGACTCGAACAATACTTCCAAGTATGCCATACAAATTGTTGGAACAGCATTCCAAATGTGACAATCTACAAAATTCCTGTAAAAGAGAATGCTTTAGCAGATGCTTTAGCCCGTCTCGCAAAAGAATTTGCCCGTTTGCAAGATGAATCAATGGAAGTGTCAGTTCACTGACGTCGAGTCCTATCACAACTCGACATAGTACACAATACACAAATCGAAAAAGAAAAAGAAGTCAGCAGAAGTAAGCGATGTAAAACACAGAAGATCGACGACAACCATCGATGCACTCACCCGCAAACAGGAAAGCTACCGGACGATAGGTCGCTAGCCCATCGTATCAAGAAAAGAACTCGTCCTACGCATTAATAAACAACACATTATACGAAGGTCTTTTGATCAAATGTGGCTAAGGTGCCTAAGCGGGTCCGAGGCCCGCGAAATTGTTAAAGAGGTGCATTCGTGACTCCGTGGCGCTCACCACGGTCCGAAGATGAAAATGAAAATTAAAAGACTAGGGTACTACCGGCCCTCGATGATGACCGATCGCATGAAAATCGCCAAGAGCCGTCACCAATGCCAAGTGCACGGAGTGGTTCTACACCAACCTCCAAATGTGCTGCACCCGACAATTGCGTCGTGGCCATTCGAATGTTGCGGCACGGATATAGTGGGTCCGATAGAACCACCATCTTCAAAAGGACATCGCTTCATTCTTGCGCTGCGCATTACTTTTCCAAGTGGGTAGAGCGGCTCCACTTAGAGAAGTGAAAGCACACCACGTGCTACGCTTTTCAAGAACCAAGTTGTCTACCGTTTCGAGTGCCGCGCAGATCATCTCGCATAATGGGTCGCATTCGAAGCACACAAATCAACAATTTTGTCGAGAGACACGGAATCGACCGGCGATACTCAACAATTTACTACCCAAGAGCAAACGGTCTCGCCGAGGCTTTTAATAAAACTCTCGTTCAAATCTTAAAGAAAACCTCGGACGATAATAAGAGAAATTGGCACGAGAAATTGTTAGAAGCCTTATGGGCCTACCGGACAACCTTCGAACTCCTACTCAAGCTACACCTTACGCTCTAGTGTATGGGTCCGAGGCAAGTGTTACCTTTAGAGGTTCAGCTTCCTTCACTCGGAATTGCAGCTGCAAACAAGATCACGACAGAAGAAAACGCCAGATTACGACTCGAAGAATTAGAAAGCTCGGAAGGGAAAAGACTTGCAGCGCAACAGAATTTAGAACTATACCAAGCTAAGATGGTTCAAGCCCATGACAAACTGGTCCGCCCAAGAACCTTCAAAGTTGGTGACTTAGTTCTCGTTCTCAAGAGACCTATTCTTGCACACCGCAAGATAGGAGGAAAATTTGAACCCACTCGGGAAGGACCGTTTGTGGTCGAAGCAAGATACTCGGGAGGTTCCTACCGGCTAGTGAATTGCCGGGAGAACGACATATGCTTCCGATCAACGGACGATACTTGAAAAAGTATTACGCTACTCGATGTTTCGAAGGAATGAATTCTTCATCCCTAAGAAACACGAGCGAAGTAATTACTTATGATCGGGTCCGAACCCAAAAAAATAATAAAATGTGTTAAAATAAATAAAATCATGATAATAAAGTTTTCCTTGTTTTCCTTTCCAAATCAAAATCTCTTCCCTGATCTTATCCTACTTCATTCCTGTTAAATTTTAAATATAGGAGAAATAAAAAAATGTCTTTAATAAACATTTTCTTAATGTTCTTGTTCTGTAAGCCCACGATCCTTTTCCTCGTCTTTCGCGAAATGTCGATCGCGGTTGGTCTTGAACTTTAAGAATGGCGTAAGCCTTGCACTCGATGAAAAGAGGGTGAAAGATGGAGCGATAATCGAGATTGACTCGGACTTCGCACCAGCAGGCCTACAGTACGAGGAAAGTGACTGGGTCCCAGTTAACCGAGAAGAACTACCCGGGCAGACAGTGATGAAAGTGGGTGGCCCAAGCCACCAATCCAACAACAAGAAAAGAAAAGCAAACACCGAAGAAGATAAGAAAATGAAGTCCGTAGTCACTACAGCGGAGGGCGAGCTTGTCAGCGCCGCGCCCACGAGATTCAAGAAGTGTGGAGAGCTACTCTCACGACCACGCAACGAAGAAATAAGAATCGCCGTATCCGTAAGATGTTAACAAAACTAGCCGCGGACCGCGCGACGAGACAATCGCTAATGCCAAGACACACATTTCAAGGACACCGGTTCACCGGAACTCGAAGAAAGGAGGCCAGCTCCTAGGATAACGTAGAAGAACCAGGGAAATCTCCAGAAGATCGAAGAAAGAAGGCTACCACGCCACCGGATAGAACCACCAATAATGCATGACCTTGTTGCGGAAGCAACCCCGAGGGATGTCCCGACAGGCATCATCCCTGAGGAGCCGAGGTATGCAGGGGAACGTGAAGGGATTGAACCATATATCCCACAATATGTCACAAGGCCTCGCCATCCGCGAATCATTCGTGAATACGAGCCGGAGAGAATGCGGAATGTTGAAAAGAAAACTTTCGAATACTTCGAGAGAATTAAAGGAAGAAGGATCAACATACTAGAGGGCCTCGAGCTACATACCGACGTATTCTCGCAGTATGAACAACGACGAAATCGTGGATTGTATCCGGGATCCGAAAAGAATGAGCCGAGCAGAGCCGCCCGAGGGAAAACACATACTCGGAACCCCGAGATGGATGCCGTGGAAAGGAAGAATCACAATACAATGCGGATGCCGCTACAACTTCGTCGAAGACGTAAAGGGAAACCCACCGGGATACTCCGTCATGGGCAAGTAGATCCGATGCCATTAGTCATCGGGAGAATGGTAAAAAGATTGATAACATGGAGGGTACGCGCAGCAGATTGCATACCCAATAGCCGCATTATCAACATCTACAAACAGGGTGATCGCATACCCCACATATAGATCACCACGACTTCGTCGGACCTTCCGCACGCCTCTTTCTTGAACGAGTGTGACATCATGTTCGGATCCGACCTCCGGATAACGGTGCCCGGGTGAGTTCCGAGGGCCAAGTAAAGATACCTTTACCGGTGGGTTCCGTCATGATACCGAAGGGCAACGGAGCGGATATCGCTAAGCATTGCATACCGTGAGTGCCGATGGAGCGGATCTCGATTACTTTCAAGAGAATGGACGACAACGAAGATACCTTACCATTTCCAACCACACCCGTAGCTAGAGAACCTCCGCCTTACGAGCCGCGAGTTACATGGGAAATATCACACCTCCAACGTACATCCAGCCGACATCCTTGCCGTGGATGGCTTGAAGGTGATGTTATTAACCATGTACCCCACTATTCGTACATGGATTTTTTTTGACAGACGCTTCTTTTGATGGATCGACAAAGATCATACACAGTCCGTTTTGAGTCTACATGGATTGTATGAGATATATTCCGTATCGAGTCGTATGATGTATTTTCAACATGATTGGAATGAAAGTGACCATGTCACATTTTTGGCCTTCACCTCTTTTGTGCAAATTGATTGGGAAACGCCATTAAAGTTAAATGAACTTCGAACAAAGAACAGAAAAGAAATAAATAAAAAAAAAGAGGATAAAAGAAAACTTTCTTTAAAAATCTAAAATGACGAACACCAAATTCACGTGAACATTAAATAAACGATAAAATAAAATTTGAATCATTAAAAGATAAATGAAATCAACACAAATCTCAAATTCCATCCTTCCAAATTTCAAATCAAATTTCAAATTCAAACTTTCCAAATTCCAAATCAAATTTCAATCTTTTCAAATCACAAATCAAATTCTCAATCAAATTTCAAATCCAATCTCGATCAAATTTCAAATTTGATCTTCCAAATTTCAAATCAAATCTTAAATCAAATTTCAATCGAGTTCAAACTCATCCTTCTAAATCTCAAATTCAGTCTTTCCAGATTTCAAATCTCAATCGAATTCAAACTTTTGGGTCTAGGATTTTACATCCAAGACTGCACTGCTTTAGGATCTTTTTCCTATTGCACTAAAATACATCAAATTCAAACTTTTGGGCCGAGGATTTTACATCCAAGATCGCACCGCTTTAGGATTCTTTTCCTATCGCACCGAAATACATCGAATTCAAACTTTTGGGTCGAGGATTTTACATCCAAGACCGCACTCGCTTTAGGATTCTTTTCCTATCAGCATCGAAATACATCGAATTCAAACTTTTGGGTCGAGGATTTTACATCCAAGACCGCACTCGCTTTAGGATTCTTTTCCTATTGCACTCGAAATACATCGAATTCAAACTTTCGGGTCGAGGATTTTACATCCAAGACCGCATCGCTTTAGGATTCTTTTCCTATTGCACCGAAATACATCGAATTCAAACTTTTGGGTCGAGGATTTTACATCCAAGACCGCATCGCTTTAGGATTCTTTTCCTATTGCACTCGAAATACATCGAATTCAAACTTTTGGGTCGAGGATTTTACATCCAAGACCGCACCGCTTTAGGATTCTTTTCCTATCGCACTCGAAATACATCGAATTCAAACTTTTGGGTCGAGGATTTTAGATCGAAGATCGCATCGCTTTAGGATTCTTTTCCTATTGCACCGAAATACATCGAATTCAAACATTTGGGTCGAGGATTTTACATCCAAGACTCGCATCGCTTTAGGATTCTTTTCCTATTTCACCGAAATACATCAAATTCAAACTTTTGGGTCGAGGATTTTACATCCAAGATCGCACCGCTTTAGGATTCTTTCCTATTGCAATCGAAGTACATCAAATTCAAACTTTTGGGTCGAGGATTTTATATCCAAAATCGCACTCGCTTTAGGATTCTTTCCTATTGCACCGAAATACATCAAATTCAACCTTTTGGGTCGAGGATTTTATATCCAAGACCGCACTACTTTAGATTCTTTCCTATCGCACTCGAAGTACATCAAATTCAAAATTTTGGGTCGAGGATTTTACATCCAAGACTCGCACTCGCTTTAGGATTCTTTTCCTATTGCACCGAAATACATCAAATTCAAACTTTTGGGTCGAGGATTTTACATCCAAGACCGCATCGCTTTAGGATTCTTCCCTATTGCACTCGAAATACATCAAATTCAAACTTTTGGGTCGAGGATTTTACATCCAAGATCGCACTCGCTAGGATTCTTTCCTATTGCACTCGAAATACATCAAATTCAAACTTTTGGGTCGAGGATTTTACATCCAAGACCGCATCGCTTAGGATTCTTTCCTATTGCACTGAAATACATCAAATTCAAACTTTTGGGTCGAGGATTTTACATCCAAGACTGCACTGCTTTAGGATTCTTTTCCTATTGCACTGAAGTACATCAAAATCAAACTTTTGGGTCAAGGATTTTACATCCAAGACTGCACTGCTTTAGGATTCTTTCCTATTGACCTGAAGTACATCAAATTCAAACTTTTGGGTCGAGGATTTTACTTCCAAGACCGCATCGCTTTAGGATTCTTCCCTATTGCACCGAAATACATCAAATTCAACCTTTTGGGTCGAGGATTTTACATCCAAGACTGCACTGCTTTAGGATTCTTTCCTATTGCACTGAAATACATCAAATTCAAACTTTTGGGTCGAGGATTTTACATCCAAGACTGTACCGCTTTAGGATTCTTCCCTATTGCACTCGAAGTACATCAAAATTCAAACTTTTGGGTCGAGGATTTTACATCCAAGACCGCACCGCTTTAGGATTCTTTTCCTATTGCACTGAAATACATCAAAATTCAAACTTTTGGGTTGAGGATTTACATCCGAGACTGCATTGCTTTAGGATTCTTTCCCTATTGCGATGAAATACATCAAAATCAAACTCTTGAGGTTAAGGATTTTATATCCAATACCGCATTACTCTGAGATCTCTTCTCATTGCAACGATTCAATCTAGTCAATTCAATTTTCTTTCGAGGTTGAAGATGTTACATCTAAAACCTCAGAATTCCAATTTTCATTTCAAATCAAATCCTTCAAATTAATTTTGACAAACTCCAATCTAAATCGAAACTCCAAATCGAAATCTAAACTCACACATCAAAACTTAAATTGAAACAAAATAAAATCTAAATCGAAATTCCCCTGTGTCATGTGATTTGGGATTCACCTCCTTTTCCTTTCCCCAGCCGAGAGTTCGAGAATCTCCGGTTTCGTAGATATACTTGCTACTCCCCACCGAAAACTACCTCTATTTCATCCTAAGTTTGTCACTTGGATGTTTGTGTTGGTTTTGTTGATCGCTTCGGTCAACACCAATACGCGTGGTGTGCTCCGTCACTCACCACACCTATCGAGGGTCCATTTGTTGACCTCATTTTTGATGAGGTCTTCTCTTCTTCTCTTTAGTACTTAGGATCTAGCCTTAGGCTTTTCCTTCGACTATCTTAGAGGACTAGAATCGGGACCCACCTTTTAGAAATTCAAACCACTTCTTAACTCCCCGCAAACTCCACAAACTCGACCGTAGACCCCTAATCACCTAGAGGGTTGAAATCAAATGTGGAAGTTTAAAGGATGAGTTCCTATAAGACTCTTTGGCCTTAGGACCGCCTCGGTGGCTCGGTCTCAGTGAAGGGGCTGACTTACACACACTACACTTATACACTACACCTACACACTACACTTTCACATACCTCCTAAAACCACACCTATACCTAACTTGACCTCCTGACTCATGTAAGTGATCCACATGGATGGTCCTTAACCCCTAAGCCCTTGGCTAAGAGGGTTAGGAACAACATAGTGAATGCCTCAAATGAGTCCCTTCATGGCTCATGTGGGCTTGATATGGCTTCATGGCTCAACCAAAATGATTTCTTTCCACTTAAATTCACCCAATCTTCAATTTCCCAAATTTTCAATTTTTGACCCCCGGGACCCTACACCCGCTTAATCTACCCAAAACCCTTGAAATTACCCAAATTTCTCAAAAAATTTCCAAATTACCTAAAATTCTCCAAAATCAATCCCAAACATTTCCACATCACTTAAACTGATCATCCATACCCAAAAATACCAAAATTCCAAGAAAACCTCCCAATACCCTCCAAATACCCAAAATACCCCTCTTGGCCTAAAAATCCAAAAATTCAGAAAATTCCCAGAAAATTCCAGAAAATCCCAAATATTCCTAATTTCATTTTGTCCAATTACACCATGGGCCAATTTTGTCAATTTACCCTACTTTTGTCAAAATCCCCAATTTGACCCATTTTAACCCAAAGTGAACCCAATGTCAAACCAAACCTACCCAATTGACCCCAATTTTGGTCCAATTCAATTCTAAACTTCAATTCAATATCCCAAATACCAATCTAGACCAAATACAAGCCCAATTTGATTGACATTTGGATCCAATCTCACTTTTGGCCTTAAAGCCTAATTTGGACCCATGACCCAAACCTAACCCAAACTCACCCAATTCAATTCCAATTAACCCCAAATCTTTTCTAAATCTTCCTTAACATTCCCACAAACAAAATACTAACATGATTTGCCCAAAATTTAGACCCAAACCCCACTCAAACTCAATCTAAAGTTAAAAGGCCCTATTTTGACCTAAACCCAAACCTAACCCAAATGAGCCCAAACCCCAAAATCAAAGCCCAACCAAAGTCAAAACCTCTTTGAAACACTCCCATAAACATTTCTCAACATTGATTTTATATCAATTTCAACTCTAGCACAACATTAGCCCAAGTTAGCCCAATTTGACCTACATAGGCCCACTTACCAAATAAATCCAAATTCAAACCAATTCAACTCCAAATCACACCAAATTGATTCCAAGCCCTTCATAGAACATCCCTAAACCAATTATGACATTTATTTGACACATTTCTTCACAAAATCTTTACCCAAATGCCCATCCTAAAATCAAAAAGCCCATTCCCCTTAAACTTTCCTAAAAAAGCCCACTTCACCGCATTCAAAAGCCCAAATCCATCCAAAGCCCACATGACACTTCCCCTCATCATCCATTTAATCAAAATCACCCCTAAGTTTCAAAATCATCAATTAAACCATTCCAAATCAAGCTTCATGCAAATTTTCACCAAAATTACCAAAAATTTCTTAAAACCCATTTTCATGAAATTGACCAAACCTTTTCCCAAGCCAAAGGTGAGCCATGCAAGCCATGGACAAGCCACATGAAGCCATGGAAGGCTTGACATGTGATCAAGCCATTAATGGCAAAAGGAGGGGCCCCTTTCCTAATCCTCCTTAACCCCTTTTTTACCTTAAGCATGTCACACACTAAACCATGCTTAGCCACCTCATCATGGATGGAGACCACACCACTCTCCCTTGGCTGACCCAACTGATCCTCTCAGCCCAAAATCAAGCCATGGGGAGGTGCACCCAACCCAAACCAATGGGTTGACCAATTTCAAGCCAAAATGGCCTCTCCCCCATTCCATTTTAATCCAAATACTTTACACATGTCCAAGCCCAATTGACTTCACCATTGCCAAGCCCTGACCTCCCTGGTCAAGATGGTGACCCATGCCTGCGGCCGACCGCCCGGATCGCCGGAAAACACCACACCCGAGAGCATCATGTGAGCCCAAGCTTGGAATTCTCACCGCTCGAGTTGCCCCATGCCCAATGGCCACCATGGCCGTTCTTCTCCTCACCAGAGCAGACTGATCCCATGCCTCAACTCCCCCGGAGGCCCTCCACCCTCTCCTATTTAAACTCCACCCCTCTCGGCCATGAGAGGAGCTGAGCACAAACCTTGCCGAAACACTGCCAAAATTGTTCCAGACCCTTCTCCACCCTTAGAGCAGTTGATCCCCAATGTCAATTTGCCCTAATCCCCACTGATAAAATCCAATTTCCCAACCGAAATTCCACCCAAAACCAGTGACACTTCTCCACAGGTGAGCCAATTCCCAAATCGATTGGTTCTACACCTTCACCGCACCGAGGGAAGGTGTCCACCAACAAAAGCCCCATCTCCAGAGCCACCCGGTTGCTCCAGCCTCCAAGCTTTGTGATCGAGCTTGGTCGAAATCACATCCGTACAATTCACCGCACCGGAGACTTCATCCGGAGCTTGCTGGGATCCAATCGAAGGTGCAACAACTCTCAGATTGAAGCCACACTTCTCTGAGCAAAGGTATGAGCTAATTCTTTATCCCGAGCTTTTGGAGATTCTCCATTTCAAATGCCTTAATTTCAATGCATGTTAACCGTATAGATGTGTTCGTCTCTTCAAGACAAATCCATAGAGCATAAGAACATGAAAATCCATTGAGTATCGAGTGAGATCTTGTGGATTTAGTGTGGACGGCTCTCGGGTGAGGACGCTCGAGGACGATGAACGGATGTCGTCCATTCAATACACGCGCGACGAACGGCTCGGATGGCGTCGGACCAGGAGACGGTACGAGAACCGCGGGGCCCGGGCTGCTGACTCAGGTGGCGGCGTCGAATGGGAGCGCGACGCGTGTGCGTTCGGAGCTGCCGAGGATGACGCGGCGCCGCGTGGATAAATAGAAAATTAGGGTATTTTTCTATTTATTTAATTCCCTAAACTTCAAAAATTCATATCTTTGTGTAGAAAAATCAGAAAAATAAAATAAAAATACCCTCTTGCTCAGTGAACAGAGGAGAATAATGTGGAAAAGAAATCATTTAATTTCATCAAGTATTTTATTTTTTATAATTTATTTACTCTCTGCATTATTTTAATTCTCCATGCATTTATACAATTCACCATGGCATGAGATCATAGGGCTTTTGAAGCCTCTGAATTTGGGAACATTCCCTGAATTTTTCAAAGTCAGAGGCCATCCCTATGAAAAGTTATTGATTTTTCAAATTCAGACTACTGTTTTGAGTATTTTAATTCCAATAAATAGCATGTTGTGAAATAAATTCTAGGAAAATTTGGTGATGTTCCTTACGACTGCGAGAACCCTAGGAAAAATAGGTTTTGACTTAGTTCATTTAAAACAACCCTAATCGGCTTAAACACCCAAAATAGGTCTTTATTTAATTAGAGTTAACCAGGCATCAAATTGACTTGAAATCAATTCTCCACTGACCTTTAGGATCAGAGGAATCCACCATAAAAGTTTGAGGTCAATTAGACTTGGTTAGCCCCACTAATTGGGTTGATTAAGCCACTTAGCCATTTTAAACTTTAAAAATTCATAACTTTTAAAATACCCTTCAAAAATTCACTAAATTGGTTTTGGGGCCTCTTTGATATCAGGGGAACCTAAGAAAATTAAAATTTTAATTTTCTAAAAAAGTTGATTTTTAATAATATTTTAATATTTTTAATAATTAAAAAATAATAAAAATCACAAAAATAATAAAATTCACCAAAATGTCACATTTTGAATTTTAATCACATAGGAACAAATCCCACATTTTTCTAAGGTCTATTTAGTGAGATATTAAATTTTAAAGCGTTAAGGTAATTTTAAAATTAAAAAAATATATTTTCTAGCTTTTTCACTAAAATAATTATAATAAATTATAGAGAAATAAGAAAATTGCAAAATTTGCTTCTCGGATTTCCTTGATATCAGAGAGATTTTTGAAAATTATAAAATCCATTTTTCAACATTTATTTTATTTTTAAATTAATTAACACTCCAAAACTTAAAATAATTATAATAAAAATAATATATTTCAAAAAATCACCAAAATTGGTCCAAGTGGTTCTCTGGTCATTAGGAATATCCCCTAATTTTCTTAAGGATAGAAACTTTCTCTTGGTCATGTTATTAAATTTTCCTTGAAAATCTCTATTTTCTACCAAAAATAATTATATAAATAAATTAAATGTAGAAAAATCACATTTTCTCCTCTCATGTCTTTATTGGCATATGAGTGAAGTCACATAAAAATTTCAAGTTCATTTGGGTTCAATTTAGTGAGTTATGAAATCATTAAGCTTAAAGGGTAAAGTGGTAATTAAATTTTAACCCTTAATTAAAACTTTAGGTTTAATAAAAATTTAACAAGTAAAATATTTGATCCTAATCTGATTTGGATGATTGAAATTTAAATGATTAAAGGGTAGAAAGCCATTAAGCAATTTTAAAATAATTAAACCTTAATTAAATAATTGATTAAATTTGGAAGAATAATAAAATTGGAATTATTAAAATAGGGATATTATTAGGAAGAGATTTATTCTTTACTTTAAAAATCCCTAAATTAATTATCTCATTAATATTCAATTCTTAATTAAAATGATAACTCAAATTTAAAATATTAAAAGACTTAATCATTAAACTAAAATTAAATTATTAAACTCTTTTAAAAAAATTCAATTAAAATTAAAAAAATAAAATTAAATTAAAATTAAATTAAATTAAATAAATTAAATTAAATTAAATAATTAAATTAAATTAAATCAAATTAAATTAAATTAAACAATCAAATTAAATTAAATTAAATTAAATTAATTAAATTAAACTAAAATAAAATTAAATTAAAATTAAATTAAAATTAAATTAAAATTAAATTAAAATTAAATTAAATTAAATTAATTAAATTAAATTAAATAATTAAATTAAATTAAATCAAATCAAATTAAATTAATTTAACATCAAATCAAACTCAATTGAATTAAATTAAAATTAAAACTCAATTAAATTAAATTAAATTAAATTAAATATAACATCACCTAAAACAGAAAGAAATTAAATATAAAGCAACTTGAACACTATTCCAAATTTAAACCCTTCAACTTAAATCAAATCATTTGAATACCAATTTACCCTTGAAAGTTTTAGTTATCATAACTCCTAAACTGAACATTAAATGAAATGTTACTTCACTTATAGGATATTCAAATGTCCTAGTTCATCGAGCAAGATAACAACAAAACTTGAATTCTCGGACGATTAATTCATTTGTATAATTAAACCCATTTGGACTTAAAACAATCCTAGAAATATTGAAAAGATGTTTAAGAATCTTCTTAAGCACTTCCTCAATATGATAGGACATTTATAAGAACAATTGAATTTAATTATTCTTTGATGAAGAAAATCATCTTCAAACCAAAACACAAAGAACCTAGACGTCATAGGAAATGACTAGCTATAGGATTAGGAACTTGGTAGAAAACCATAACCCTTACCTTAGCTTTACCTAGGAACTTGCTTAAATATTCTAATTGTGTTTTAAGTGCAGCTTGGATGATGGGAAGACCCTCCGAGTACGCTTTTATTTTATCGCAATTTACTTTCTTGCAATTTACATTATTGCAATTTATTTAACTGCATTGCACTTACTTTTCTTGCATGATAAACAACTGTTGCATGAAAACTCACACCTTTAGGATAGCCCCTAAAACTGAAACCAAAACTAAGTTAAAAGTCATTGCAAGATAAAATTCACCGCCACAACATTTCAAAATATAAAACAACTCAAAATTTAATCACAAACAGAACACAAAACTACAATTACAACTAAATTAAAACGTCCTCGTTGGATGATCGGGAATACCTCGGATGATGTAACCTACGTGTTGCTAACGGATTTCCCACTGTCTAAATGAAAGTGTGGAACTCATTCGACTGAGTTTAGCAAATTCATCTGGACTAAGTGAATCCGATAAAAATAATGATGCCGGAAGGATGGAACCGTGGGATCTTAACCGGTGTCGTTATAATCAACTTTAAGATTTGTTTTAATCAAAACACAAAAAAACACTTGGAAAATTAAGACTTCTCTAAACCAAAACACTTTTCTCATCTCCTGATTTATGATTTCTAAAACTAAACCTCCGCAACAACAAGGAGCTCAGAGCATGGTGGGCAAGCACGGCCATCGTCATCGCAAAACCTCGAGTCTACTTCACAGAAACCTTCTTAGAATTAAACAACAAAGCCATAGGACTTCGAGGTAGTTTGCACTAGTGCAACATAAACCCTCAACCTTTGTTAGGCATTTGCATGATCGGGTCATGTAAATTAAGCCCTAACCTGGTTTTAGGATTCCGAGGTAGTCGTTCGATACGACATAAACCCTCACATCTTCGAGGCTATTTGTATGATTCTATCATATAAATATAAGTCCTAATTAACTAAAATCGGCAAGATCAAAACATTTAAATAAATATTAGGACTTCCCTAAATCCAAGCCAAACAATAGGATAGTCGGGAAATTACCGAAGTTTACTTCGAATCTGTGATTTCTCCTACCTTTCTTCCTTTGGATTCACAAAACAAAATGTTCCAAGTTTGATCCATTCCCTATTGAAATTCCAATATTCAATCCCTTGAAAACTTAAACTTTGAAATCCCTGAGAGCAGAATTATTGATTATTATCGAGAGTTTTCTTAGGTGATTCCCATCACTTAAGATGTAATTAACTATAGGGGCTTGCCCTTATAGGGAATTTTAAAGAACCCGTGTAATATAAACCCCGTTTAATGTTTTCATATTAAGCGAGGGAATTTTGTCGGCTTATAAAATTGGTTCGCGGACCAAACGGATGTCATAAATCTTCTAGTTTATTTAATCGAGCCCCACCGTCGAGCGAGTGTGTCTATCCTTAGGGATGGATACACGGTTTGTGGTGCGGTGCTCGTTTATATAAACTATTTGGGATGTGAGATCGGTTTAATCTCATATCTTAAAACCTTCAAATTTAAAATTATTTTCAAAATCAAATACTACTTTTCAAATTATTTATTTTAATTAAATTAAAAATTCGCCGACAGCTTCTGTTAGGCGACCCCCCTTTTCAAAATAAAACACACAACCTAAAAATATGCCGACAGTTCTCCATTAAATATCCTTAACTCTAAGTTCACCATTTTCACTAAAAATATCAACTAAGTTTTCATACTCCATTTCTATACTTAAAATTCCAACATCTTTTAGGAGACTCCACATAATAATAATCATTAGAAATAAAATACAAATTTATTTTCAGTACTTTTTAAAACAAGTAAGGTTTAAGTTTGAAACATTTTTCTTTTCCCCCCAAACTTAAGCTCAAACATGTGTAATAATGAATGACAAAATTATGCGGCAGGGAACGATCACTTTTACAATTACTACACATCCTACAAAACTATTAACATATTGTAGAATATTGCAGTAGAAATTAAATCTAGCCAAAACATGCTTGACATAGCACTATAAATGAAATTTAAATAGTAGAACAGTTACAAACTTAAACATGAACATATTTTAAACTTTATAAAGAAATTGTTGGATGCTAACAAGTATAAAATATTGAGATAAGTTTCGTCATCTCCAATGACTCATTCAACTTGACTCACAAACAAAGACACACAAACTCCAATGCATAAACTCAAAAATACATAAACAAAGAACAACTGAGGCTAATTTGATCCAGCTTCTACTCATATTTTCCCTCTTTACTTTCAATTTCTAACTAAAGAAACTACACTAATAACGTGAGTGTATTATAAAACGCTATATTGTTATCACTCATGGACCAGAATTCCCTCATGTGCTGCCAATTTTAGGGTTACTCTAAGTCTAAGATATACACAATCTGGAAAATAAAAATATTGCAGTTCCTCCAGATGTCGTTCACTAAGTAAGTTCATGACCTTACTCAGTGAAGATAAAGTTAGATAAATAAAGTAATATAGTTAACTTCAGATTCAACCTTACATTGAACTTAAACCTTAAGTATAACCTACATTAGACATAACCAAGTTTCATAGGTTCAACTGACACTGAACCTAAATCTTAAGTCTAACGTACCTTAAACTTAACTAAACTCCTTGGGTTCAACCTAAATTGAACTAAAGTCACCTCAAGCCTTAGGTTCAACCAAAATTGAACATAACCTAACCTTGAACCATAAATTTCCTTAGGTTTAGCCAACATTGAACCTAAACCTTAACTCACCTAAAATTAAACAAATAAGACAATCGACGTAAAACTCAAAACCTACTAAAATCCAACTCTAAATCCACCCTGAAAGACATTAAAACTTAAACTTGAACCTTAAAATACAACTTGATTTTAGAAGATATTTTGGAGGAGATAACCCATGGTTGCTAACAAAATATCTTCTAGTCATTTGTGACTGATCAAACCACAAACTTAATGACCCGAGACGACGGAACCATGAGATCCTAATCGGGTCATCCCAAACAAAATAAAAAAATGACAAAACTACAAAATTTAATTGGTTAATAAATCATAAAAAAACTTAAAATTTCCAACCCCTAAAATCTGAAAAAGACACTAAAACTTAAATGAAATCCTAATGAACAAAGATCATCGAATGCAACTTGAACCCCAGTGTTCAGATTTATGAAGATCTCTTAGAAGTTGCAATATGTTGTTGCTGACAAGAATCTTCTGGTCTTGGTTTAAACATCTTTCAGACTAAGCAGATCTGAATACTCACGCGACCCCGGGACGACGGAGCCATAGACATCTTAACATTATTCTTTAAAAATTAAAATATAAACTAATTAAATCAATAATTAAGATATAATTTTCTGCTAACTATGTTTTGCAGGTTTGCTGAAGAAACAAGGCAAATTTCATTTTAGTTTTACTTTACATGTTATTAAGATTTGCTAACTCTGTTTTGCAGGGACAACATTCTGAAGCTTGGAGGGTGAATCTCAAAACAATAAAACGACATTGACAAAACAAAATGACATCAATAAAACAAAACAACAACAACAAAGCAAAATAAAACCAAACATTTATGGTAGTAAATGACACTTAGAAAAATATTACCCTTATGATTGAATATTGACATTTCTTTCCTTGATCTTGACACTAAAGTTTCTTTGAGAATAAATGGTTAACCTTAATCAGTAGTTTTCTTAGATAGTTTCGACTGTTTAGGATGTAATTAAATATAGGAGCTTTCTCCTATAGGAGAATGTAGAACTAAAAATAGGTATCACACCTAAATTACTGGTTATATAATACTTCATGTGTTTTCTCTGTGCAAATATCTCGAAAATCTTAGCGATCTCACCGCAATGATTATCACAATGAAGTTCTCCCCACAACTTTCTTTTGTCTGTTTTCTTTTCCCCCATTTCCTTTCTTCATTCAAATTTATTAATATCTTGAGGTCATTTATAAGCTTAGAAAGATTAAGTTATTTAGAGATCAGGGTAATGTAATATGTAAATAGAATGGTGACTTCTCAACACCGACAAACACCGACACTAGAAAATCACAGATAATTGGTGGCGACTGCAATGACAAGTCTAGCACTGCAGTGGCATCAAGGTCAATGTCTCATTCCTTTTACCTAAAAAGCCAAATAGTGGGTCAGCCATTGCTACTAGTCAGTTGGCCCAAATGTTAAGTTAATTAAACATTGAATTGAACAATATGTTCACAGAGCTTCTATTGTTGATAAGAATACTTGTGACTTAGAAGTTAATTATTATTTTCTTTAAAACTATAGCCTTATTGTAGTGGTTTTCCCATTAGAGAAGGTTGTCATCTGTGAAAGTGATAGGAGGTAGCTCCCCCTTCTTTATATGGATGTGAGGTTGCATAGCTCTACAGTCTTGGATGGGAGATTCACCAAGGAAAATGTGTTCTTCCAAGAATAGTTGAGACTATCCCGAGGGCGCAGATGACTTTCATCGAAGGGCCTTGGTTGTCGGAGATTTTCTGTGTCTTTGACTTGAGTGTCCCTGAGCCACAAACTCCTTAAGCTTCTATGCCTTGATGAGTTCCCTGATGAGGCTTCAGAGGTTCCTGCATTCCTCTGTTTCATGGTTGTGATCCCGAAGATACTCGCAAAACTTCCTCTTGTCTTGGAGTAAAACCTCAGTTTTCATCAGTGTGGACTCCTTGAGGTAATCCTTGTGCCAAATGTCATCTACAATCTTTCCCATTAATAGCCTCAAAGGGGTGAAATATGAGCCTTCATACTCATCGTACGATGGTTCATAATGCTAAGCTAACCTCATAAAACCAATTCGGTAGCGGATTTTGATTCCTCGCCCGACCTCCTTGTTATTTACTCCGGCCCAATCCTCTGTTGCTGCAAGAGGATTGAATGTCTTCTACGCACGCATGACGGGCGGTCGGTGGTCCTCCCTTAACCTGCGACTCTTCTAGTTTTGACTTATGAGCGTTCTCCTTAGCGAGCATATATTTGCTTGAAATCTCCACCAACTCTGCTTTATCCCAAAGTTTCTGTAAGCTGAGGTCGAAATGAAACCTTTCAAACCTCTGACACTACTCTAAGGAGACATGTACCATGTCGGCTCGGAGGTCCTTTACCTCTAACACACTGAAAATGAAGGATATAAGAGCATAGTGTCACGGACTAACTTCCCTCAAGTCACCCGTACGGCTTTAGCACTCTTCCCTAGCACTAAATCAACCTAACCCTCACAACACTTAGACTTGAAAGCACAAAATGCTCTAGTAAGAAGAGTAGAGAGAAAGAGACACTTCACACTTGAATACTTGGAAGTTTTGATTGAATGCTTCGGTGATCACTTAGATCATTATAAATCAAGGGAGAGGCACTTATTTATAGTCCTCTCCAAAGCCTTAGGAACTTTCTATATTACATTAGAAAAGACTAATTTCTAGATAGTTTTACACCATACATACATGACCCTAGAATCTTCTACGTTATTCTTGAATGCTCCTTAGAGTTTTTCCTTCGAGATTTCTCCAAAATGTGGTGAAATTTTCTAGAGTCCCTTGGATGCCTCTTGACCAATTTTTAATATGTATGCAATTTATGTTTATAGCAACGGTACCAAAAACTTGATCCCGCTTTAAATATAGATATATGTTTTAATGTATAATGTGGATTCTACGCAAGTATACGTATCGTATCAAGTAATACATGGCTCTAGTGGAGTTCTGGTTATCGATCCTACAGGGAAGTTTTTAACAGATTTGTTAACAGCTAAATTAAAAGGAATTACTTACTAATAAAGTGAACGGAAATTCAAAGTAACTATAATAAACTAAAGTAAACTAATGCTTGAAATAAGTTGATCTAAATACTTCAGAAAAAGTATCCTTCTCCTTATTTTTAGAAAATTAAGTGAATGATGAATTTAAATAAAATTTTTAAATTGTATTGTGACAAATAGGAGCATTCCTATTCTTTACCCTTTGGTCCAGTGCAAAGAACATCGACTAATCCTATGTTTGATTATCGAATCCGCGGCTACGCCGGGAGGATACCGGCTGCCACTTCGTAGCTCCCACGTTCCCCTCACCCGAGGGCTAACATCTACACTTCGGCTCTCAAACAAGTAGGACCGAATTGAGTATTTTAGTCTGTCACACTAAAATATCCAATTCTACGTCTGATAATTAATATTTCCTTATTTATTTGCACCCGCCTTCCAAGGTTTTTGACTTCCCTGAATATTGGATGTAATTTTTACTATACTTGATAATTCAACATATTTTAACTAATCAATTGGCCAGATTGAAAGTAAATTAAGTTTTAAGTAAAAATTATCACAATTTATTTATATTATATTAGGTGCTTCTATTTAATTTCATCAATCCGAATAATTTTCATAAACAAGGAGAAAGACTAAGAAAACTACTCAGAATGCATGGGAATAAAACAAAGCATGGATTTCATTTAAAGTTAACAACAATAAACAAAGATATTTATCTTAATTTCCTCCCTAAGCGTACTCTCGAAGTTCCTTTCGACTTTTCCTTCTAGTACAACAAACTAAATAACACTCAATTAAACTAATGAACTCACTAAATACACTCAATCTTACTAAAGTAGACACAAATGACACTTAAGACAATAGAAAGAGACTCTAAAAAGGGACTTTAAATCACTAAAATTTGGCCTCTATTTATAGAGGTAAGTAAAGGTCCAAGGGGTGCTTAAACACATCTTCAAAAAGTGTCCAGGTTCAATGTATATGCATTTTGAACTACCTCGCCGTCGGCGGGAAACGACCTCGCCGTCAGCGGGGCTTCTAGAAGGTCTTCAAACTGCGTGATCTCGCTGTCGGCGAGGTAGTTATAATTCGTTCAGAAATTCGCCTCACGATCTCGCCGTCGGCGGCCTCGATCTCGCCGTCGGCGAAGTAGTTATATTTGCATGAATTTCCTCCTTTTTGATTTCATGCAAATATAACTTATAAATCTTCATTCTTGCAATAACACTCAATTAAACTAATGAACTCACTAAATACATGCTCCATTTCATGTTTTTTGCTTCCATCACTTATAAATCTTCATTCCTGCAATAAAATAAAGAAAATACCTTTCTTTAAAGTGCAATTTCATCAAAAATAGATATGAATTTCTTGATGTATTTTTCTGTGATCAAAATCCCCCAAACTTAATTATTACTTGTCCTCAAGTAATTTTAATACTAAATAAAAATAATGATTTCTATAATAGAATTTTTCAATTCAGATAATATATGAATTAAATTTGAATAACATTATAGTAAAGTCGAATAGAAATATTTCTAAGTAACTAAATTAACTTTATAGAGATAAGATTATTTAGTTATCAGGTCTAAGATTTCTAGCTTTCTATTTATTTCAGGAATGATTATATTTAAAAGAGTAAATTACTTAAGATATTTAGATGATAGGAAGTTCAAGAAAACACTATTTAGTAAAATACTAATCCATAAATATAAGTTTAGAAATATAATTAAGTTTTACCCTTTAGGTTGAATCCATTGAAGCCAATTTTTAATAAGGCATCTCCTCAAGCTTCTCCTTACTTATATTTTTCTTTTCTTTTCTCTTTTTTTTTTCTTTTCTTTTTCAAGTGAGGATTATTGTATCTGGATAGCCTGTTAATAATTTTGAACTTCAATTTCTCTTCCTAAATTTGAAACTTAAAATATTTCTTTTCTTATATATATTTCATAGCCTTTACTTCATTGAGTTTCTATCCTTTTTTTCACTTAAATACTTAAGAATTTTTAATTTTTAGAATATAGTTTCCTTACTTTAAATAGTTTACTATATTCTTATTCCTTTTAACCAAATATCTTATTCTATTAATTAATTGAATTATTAGAAATATTTTCTTTAACTTTATATAATAATTAAATAAAGTAACTCATATTTATTGAATTGAAAAACTACGATAGAAAATCATTTAATAATAATTTTTGAAAATAGAAATTGAGAAAAATTTTAATAATTAAATTTGTATTTTTACCTTTCCCCAAACTTAAATTTTTCTATCTATGCTATATAGTGAAAAAGGGAAAGTATATATTAAAATTTCATCATACCTTTGAGCTTTAGGTATTTCTTTTCTTTGAAATTTTTGTAGGTTTTTTCATTACTTACAGAACCTGTACTGTTAGTATTCTTCCACGCATAATTGTTGACCTCATTTTTGATGAGGTCTTCCCTTCTTCTTTTTAGTGCTTAGGATCTAGCCTTAGGCTTTTCCTTTGACTATCTTAGAGGACTAG